>RYFJ01004141.1:0-99993 GCA_003991445.1 Oryza meyeriana var. granulata | reverse complement strand
ACATCATTCAACCTGTGCCTGTTAAGAGGTACTAGGAAGGAAAGAACAACTCTAAGAGAAGCAAACCTAATGGGGTAGATAGAATAGCACATCCAGACCAAAGCAAACGTTACGACTGTTAAAAAGCTGGAGGGCTACAAACAGACCGTACGAAACTAGAAAAAAACCAAAAAACTGAAAAAAAAGCAAACAATGCCTCTAACACAAAACTTACGTCTTACTAATTGAACTACTAACTACAGGCAAAGTGACCAAAACAAAAGCCACTTCATAAAAACTAAACCCCTGTGCACGACGAAGCTTCACAAGACCAAAGCATTCACTGGTGTAGATCCTCCTTCCACGGTTGACGGTTTAGAAATTAAAGCCAGTAAGGGAAGATTTCCGAAAAAGGGAAGAGCCAAGACAAGAGTGGATAAAGAAGGAACAATTTATATTGATTGTATTCTTTTAAAAGGGTTTTTGAAGTACAACCAGGCTAAACTAAGGCTGCGGGCCTACAGTCGAACGGGCTCTGATACCAACCTTGTGCGGACCCCAAATCGCACCCTCTGTGTACACGACTACCCCTAGGATCACGCTAGCACACACATCACAAGAATAATATTCATAACCAACATCACGAAAGAAACCAAAAACTATTTATTAATAAATTGACTGTGACAAAGCCTTATGGCTAACGTTTACATTTATTATGCTACGAGAGCCTAAAAGAAAACAGATAGCCAGCGGAAATAAAATAAATATCGTGGAAGCTCCATTTAACATGCCACAGCAGGTCACGGGGCACACGCCTATTCCTCGTCTTCAACAGCAAACTCCTCCAGGAACAGCGCGAAACTTTCTTCTGGAATGGGGGAATTGCAGGTGAGTACAATAATACTCAGCAAGTGCACGCAAAATATGCATATGCACAGCTGACCAAAGAAAGGCTAAGGCTATTTGCATAAACACAAGAGTGCAGTTAATAAACAATTTATAAACAGAATAAAAAATTAACATTTATAAATAACGGGTGTTACCATCCAACCATCCACATAGGGACTACTGTCCACATAGAGACCACATAGCTAAATTTATTTCCTGCACACAACATCATTACCATCCCTTGTTTCTCACAAACTACCTCTCATTAGAATTCACCAAGCATGTCCATGACCACGGACGCGGCTATTTGAATAGATTAGTTAAACACTCTGCAGAGGTTGTATAGTTTTACCCACAAGATACATCATCCTCTTAACGGCCATGCACCAAATGTCATACAATTACTCATTGTGTGCAACCAAGAATCCTAACAAGGCTTTTTAGAAACTCCGCCTCAACACTGCCTTCCGCCCATTGAGCCACCTTTCCCTTTACACAGACAAGAAAGTACTCATGGCTAACCATAAAACCTATCATCTAACCACTTGGGCCGGCAGTGCCAAGACTCGGAATTCTACTGGGCCAGGTCCTTCCCATTAAGACATGTGGATGTACGTTAGGCTCAGATCATTGACTTATGAAGTGAAGTCCTTAATTGGACCAGGGCAACTTGCCAAAACTACAATAGCACACAAGCTTCACATTAACTCACACAGAAGACCTAACCTGATAAGGATCACACAGATACCTCACCCTCTTACTAGGTTCACACAGAACCACCCATCACCCTAGTCCAAAACATTTTATCCGCCCGTTGTTTACTACACACGTGCAAACACATGCTTACTAAAAGATAGCACACAGCCACACAATTCAAATAAAACAGTGATAAGTATATCATTAATCATTATTATATTTTGCTTGTAAAACAACTCTGAGCAGGGCTAAGCAATTACTACTCTACTCTGAGTTGACCCTATGTTCACTCACAAGACTAGTGTGACAAGGTATCATAGGATATTCAATAACCAAAGGTATGAAATAACAATAATTAGGTCATACTACCCATCGATGATTTGTAAATAAAATAATGCATGTTTCACAACCAAAATAGTTTATAAATTGGGTCCAATATGTTCAAAGGGTGCACTTACCTTGCTCTAGGTACTGTCCTTGCTCTGCGTCTTCTGCGGCAAACTGCTCCTCGGCTCCCACGTCTATACGTTCGCAATAGGAAACAAGTAAATAACAAGAAAACAGCCCAAATAACATCAATAAAAAATAACCAACTGAACCAAGAGGTAGAGCTCGATTTTAGAAGAATTTAGGAAAAAGAACAGGTCGAATCGGAGTCCGGATGGATGAGATATGAACTCCGGAAGTTTGGAATCAGGAAAAATCCGAGGAAAAAGAGAAGGAATATTCCTGGAATAATCCCTGATTTTAAATTCAGAAATTGAATTATCTTTTTGAGAAAGAAGTGGGACCCACTAATCAGTGAGATGGTTCATGACGGACTCGGTCTACGGACTAAAAGAGTGAGAGGTTCGGTGGACATGACCGACGTGGACGCCACGTGCGACACAGTGGATTGGATGATGTGACGATGATGTGGTGGTGATAGAGCGAGACCTGGGGCTGCCATGGTGAGGTGATGTAGTAAGATTGGATTAAAGTAATTCTATGGCTGATATTATTCTAGGAAATCCAATGCGTAGATCAAATCAGCCGTGGGACCACAGTGTCACAGTCAACAAGGGGACCACAGGCCATGCCCCTGTCGGTCGCTGCTTTCGGCCACTGCCCGACGGTGGCACGAAGCAGCGCAGGGCGTCGGGACGTCGAGATGGCGGTGGGCCAGGAAGTAAGCCAAGAGGACTCGGCGGCGGGCTTCGCGCCAGGGAAGAAACAGGACACAGGCGCAGGCGAAGGAGGCGATGCTCACCGGCGGCGTCGGCGGCATCGGCGCGGTGGCAGCGGGTCGTCGGCGAGCGGCGGCGGAGGAAGAAGGCAGCGGCGTTGGCTCGGCACAGCTTGGAGGAAGATGGGCGGCGGCGTCGTCGGCTCGGAAGAAAGGAAAACGATCACGGCTGCACACTTATATATATATATAGGGGCGGCTCGGCGCGGTTAGGGTGGGCGGCAGTTAGGGCGGCGCACTGGATGGGCCAGGCAGCGTGGCGAAGGAGGCGCGGCGACGTCGGCGTGGGCCAGGCCACGGCTCGGCGCGGGCACAGGAGGCGCGGCGGCGGCAGAGCAGGCTGGGCCGGGGTCGGCGCGGGCGCAGGGGCGCAGGGCAGGCCGGGCTTGGGCGGGCCAGCGGCGCAGCGGCGCAGGCGCGCAGCAGCTGGCTGGCCACGGGCAGGGGAGGAGGAAGGCCTTCGGCCTCTCTGCCGAAGGAGGAAGAAGAGGGAGCAGCAGAGGAAAAGAAAAGAAAGGGAGGGGCTAAATGGAAAAGGAGAGAGGAAGGGAAAGAAAGGGACAAAGAAAAGGAAAAAGGCAGAGGGTTTTGCGGAAAATTTTTGAATCCGGACCCTTTGAAATTGTTGGAATTATTTGGAGAATCAGAGAATGAACTTGGACCTCCGGGGAAACTAGAAATTCGGAAACGAGCGCCACTTCCGAAATCCAAATAAATCCGATTAAGAAAATTGAAACAAATCACACCGTAATTAATTATTTAATCATATTAAATCCTTTTTATTACGAAATTTTTCATTAAGTTGTTTCAGGCGAAATGAAACAGAGGTGGATTTTCGCAATCGGACGAAAAGAACGAAAAACAAAAAAAAAATCCGGACGTGACAGAGTATTTGTTCGAAAGCTTCTGGAGTCTACTTCCAGATGGTTTTGGTCCTATGTCAAAATTATTCCTGAGCATATCCGGAATCGTCGGAACAAGACACGTACCTCTTCCAGTCCGAGTCTGTTTTGGGCCTTGGGCCTTGTAATTATGTCGTAGGCTAAGCCCAAGGGGTGTGCGCCCTAGGGTTAACCCTAGGACGTCCCAACTCATATATATTCAGTAGCTGTCGTCGTTTAGAGTCGCGTTTTGCTTAGATTATTCTGCCATTGCAGTTTTGCCATCTAGATCGGTTTGTATAACCCCAACTCCGTGTGCTAAACATTCATCTGCAATTCAGATTGTGTTCTTCCTTGTTCTTGCAAATTTCTTCGATTGTTTGCAGGAGCAAAACCTTCGTGGTTAGGTCGACTGCGTGAGAGCGTGGCTGATAACGACAAGACGCGCGGGTGTAGCTAGTGCGAGATGACGATCTGTTGATCAGAAGCCTCAAAACATGAACATCCACATGTCGCCAAATCGAACCTATCGGAAGATCGGGCACCTAGTCTCGCATCAAGTGGTATCGGAAGATCGGAAGTTGACTCATGCACCACTACTCCAACTCCCTAACTTTGGTAAGGTTTTTGAACTTGAATGTGATGCAAGTGGGATTGGGATTGGAGGTGTGCTTATTCAAGAAGGTAAGCCAGTTGCATATTTTAGTGAGAAGTTGTCAGGACCTAGTTTGAACTATTCAACCTAAGATAAAGAATTGTATGCTTTGGTTCGAACATTAGAGACTTGGCAACATTATCTATGGCAAAAGAAATTTATCATACATTCTGATCATGAGTCTTTCAAACATATTCGAAGTCAGCTAAATTGAATAAACGACATGCTAAATGGGTAGAATTTATTGAGTCGTTTCCATATATCATTAAGCATAAGAAAGACAAAGACAGTGTGATTGCTGATGCTTTATCTAGGCGCTATACTATGTTATCTCAACTTGATCATAAAATTTTTGAATTGGAGACAATAAAAGAATTATATGCTACTGATTTGGATATTAAAGAAGCTTATGATCACTGTCGAGAGGGGAGAACTTGGAATAAATATGTGTTGAATGAAGGATTGTTGTATCGAGCTAACAAATTATGTGTTCCTGCAAGCTCTGTTCGTCTTTTGTTTTTGCAGGAAGTGCATGGAGGTGGATTGATGGGATATTTTGGAGTGAAGAAGACGGAGAATGTGCTGGCCACTCACTTCTTTTGGCCGAAAATGCGGCGTGGCGTTGAACAATACATTGCACGATGTAGCACTTGTAATAAAGCTAAGTCCTGTCTTAATCCACATTGTCTTTATATGCCTGTACCCGTCCCTAGTACTCCTTAGGAAGACATTTCTATGGATTTTGTTTTAGGATTGCCTAGGACAAAGAGGGGGAGGGATAGTGTCTTTGTTGTTGTTGATAGATTTTCCAAAAATAGCATATTTTATTCCTTGTCATAAGAGCGACGATGCTACCAAAGTTGCTGATTTGTTTTCAGGGATGTCATTCGTCTACATGGTGTACCCAATACAATTGTTTCAGATCGAGATATCAAGTTCTTGAGTCATTTTTGGATGACGTTGCTGAGGAAATTGGGGACGAAGTTACTATTTTCTACAACTTGCCACCCCCAAACTGATGGACAAACAGAAGTGGTGAATCGTACTTTGTCAACAATGTTGCGGGCTGTTTTGAAGAATAATTTGAAAATGTGGGAAGAATGTCATCCACATGTGGAGTTCGCCTACAACCGTTCGTTGCACTCCACCACAAAGATGAGCCCATTCTAGGTGGTATATGGCTTTAACCCTCGCGCTCCAATTGATTTATTGCCTTTACCATTTTCAGAAAAAGCGAATTTTGATGCAAAGACACGGGCTGAATTTGTGCTTAAGTTACATGAGACCACTAAGAAAAATATTGAGCATATGAATACAAAGTATAAACTTGCTAGTAGTCAAGATAGAAAGGAGCTTATTTTTGAACCCGGTGATCTTGTTTGGTTACACTTAAGAAAGGATAGGTTTCCTACTTTGCGCAAGTCAAAGGTAATGTCTCAAGCTACTGGTCCTTTTAAAGTTCTTGTGAAGATAAACGATAATGCATACAAGATTGATTTGCCTGCAGATTATGGTGTGAGTGATGTTTTCAATGTTGCTGATTTGAAGCCTTACTTGAGTGAAGAAGATGACCTTGAGTCGAGGACGACTCCAAATCAAGAGGGGGAGGATGATGAGGACATCACTTCTTTAGATACACACTTATAACAACCTCCTCATGTTAAACAAGATGTGCCACAGATCCAAGGACCAATTACTCATGCACGTGCCCGTCAACTTAATCGCCAGGTGAATGCGTTCCTAAGCTTATATGGAAATATTTCAACGAATGGCATGCTATTTAGTTCTTGTGATGATTTTATTATTATTAGGAACCTAGGAGAAGACCGTGGAGAATAGCTTAAGAAACCAAATATTAAAGTGGAGACACCAAGTGTAAGTAAACTCCTATTCCCGAGACCGATTCAGTTTCGGGCTAAGAGACAGCGTCAACTTCAAATAGCCATAACTTTTCATCCAGAAAGAGTTACAGGGCCTACAAGTACTTGTTGGAAAGCTTATGAAGTCTACTTTCAAAGGGTTTTAGTCCCATGTCAAAATTCCTCCTGAGCTGTCCGGAATCATCGAAACAAGGAACATACCTCTTCCTGTCCGAGTCTGTTTTGAGCCTTAGGCCTTATAATTATGTCGTGGGCTAAGCCCAAGGGGTGTCTGCTCTAGGGTTAACCCTAAGACGTCCCAACTCATATATATTCAGTAGCCATCATTGTTTAGAGTCGGATTTTGCTTAGATTATTCTGCCATTGCACTTTCGCCGTCTAGATCGGTTTGTAGAACCCCAACTTTGTGTGCTAAACATTCATCTGTAATTCAGGATTGTGTTTTCTTTGTTCTTGCAAATTTTTTTGATTGTTTATAGGAGCAAAACCTTCGTGGTTAGGTCAAATGCGTGAGAGCGTGGCCAATAACGACAAGACACGCGGTGTAGCGGTTGCGAGGTGACGATCGCTGATCAAAAGCCTCAAAACGTGAACATCTTCACGTCGCCTAATCGAACCTATCAGAAGATCGGGTACCTAGTCTCGCATCCAGTGGTATCAGAGCATCAGGTTGACTGATAGGTATCATCTGTGTTTCCTTCTGTTAAATTTTGTTTTCCCTTACCTAGAGTCCAGAAAACCCAAAAAATTTATTACCACCGTGTTCTTCGTAGTTGTTAGTTTTATCCCCTGTCCAAACCCCTTTGTGCCTTCACAAGTTTAATTTCAGTTTCGCTTTGTTGAGTTTGTGTCCTAGGTCAAGTTAGTGATCACTGGTTTAGAGTCGTGTTCGTGGTTCTAGTTATAGCTGTTGCATTGCGCGAGAGCCTGCCTTGAGAGATTGAGTTCTACTCAGTTTCGAACAGCATGCTGCCTTGAGCTTTTAATCTGCTTTCGCAAGCCTTTTTAGATAGGTTGCAAGCCGCCTTGTATCAATTGCCCTGCATCGCTAGCCTCCTTGTCAGCCCTACTTGACCTATTGGCACTTATACTCTAGCCGGAGCAACAGGGTTGAGCCGCAAAACCCTAGTTTGCGCTACCTGTCTTAAAACAGCCATAACTTTTACATACGGACTCGGAATTGGGCAAATTTTATATCTGTGAACATCTACAGAAAATTTTATATCCACTTCTCCCCCACTTTGTTGGGTTTGGCTGATTTAAAATAGTGAAATTTGGCCTGCAAGACTGAGTTTTCAAGCTCCGAAGTTCCTGCATGCTTCAGAGCGCCTCTACGTGTTTTTCCAGGGTCACTCCGTGCATTATATCAAGCTGCCAATTTTTGTGGTTGCTTCTTGTGTACTAGGTGTACTCCTAGAAGAGAAAAAAAAGAAAAAAAAGGAAAAAAGAGAACGAAAAAAGAGAGAAAAAGAAAAAGAAAAGGATAGAGAGCTGTTTTCGGTGAGCAGTCTTGTTGAGCTAATCTTTCGAGATATCTGAGAGACTTGGTGAGAGAGAGCTGTCCTAAGTCCTTTGTTTCTTACTCTCGCTTGTTAGGCTGGTTCTAGGAACGTGTCTCGACCAGCGACTGCTACAAGTATTTGGGACACTTATTCAGCTTTGCTATTCTATTTTTGAATTTTGCTAACCCTTGCTTCAATACACTGCCTTCCGAGATCCACACACTTCTGGTCAGTACAGACTAGGTGCCCGATCTTCCGATAGGTTCGATTTGGCGACGTGTGGACGTTTATGTTTTGAGGCTTCCGATCAGCAATCATCACCTCGCACTAGCTACACCTGCGCATCTTGTCGTTATCGGCCACACTCTTACATAGTCGACCTAACCACGAATGTTTTGCTCCTGCAAACAATCGAAGAAATTTGCAAGAACAAGGAAGAACACAATCTGAATTGCAGATGAATGTTTAGCACACGGAGTTGGGGTTCTAAAAATCGATCTAGACAGCGAAACTACAATGGCAGAATAATCTAAGCAAAACCCAACTCTAAACGACGACGGCTACTGAATATATATGAGTTGGGACGTTCTAGGGTTAACCCTAGGGCGCACACCCACGACACAATTACAAGGCCCAAGGCCCAAAACAGACTCGGATTGGAAGAGGCATGTGTCTTGTTTCGACAATTCCGGACAGCTCAGGAGGAATTTTGATGTGGGACCAAAACCATCTGAAAGTAGATTACATAAGCTTTCCAACAAGTACTCATGGGCCCGAAAGTCCTTCTGGATCAGCGGCTAGGTCTATTTGAAGTTGATGGTGTCAGGAGGCTCGAATATGAATCCAAAATGTGCAAAACTTCATCTCTTGCCTTCTATGGACCAAAAGTGACGTGGTGATGTAAGAGTAGACTTGGGTAAGGTCTGGGTTTGGTCCCCAGTCAACTTCTTTGATCATCCATGTGTTCCTTGCGCTCGGTCTCTTTCCCTTCACCCAAGCAAGTATCTCTGCAAATGAGAACACACAAAACTCATGGTGCAGTAACGGCTGTTTAAATATATAACACGTAAATCTTACATAGAAAGCATGCACCTTTGGTTGTTGAATACATAAGGTAGCTATGGTCATATCCGAGCTAGTGATGTCCTCATCATAGGTTTCCCCTCTAGGCAGCAGGACATCATCCCGACTCAAAATCTAGTCTTTCCAGGAAACCCCTCTCTCTCCTTTTTCCTCTTCCTTACTATCTTTTTATTTTTCTCCTTTTCTTTTTCCCCCTTTTCTTTTCCTTCTTTCTTCTTCCTCCTTCTTCTTCCTTCTTCCTCTCTCTCCTTCGGCTGGCTAGAGCACGAGCTGCCTAGTGTCTCATCTCCCTGCCTCGGCCCGGCCTGCGCAGCAGCTACCTCCACCGCCGCCGCCTCGACCCAGCCCAACCCGTGCCATGCTGCTGCGCTGCCTCCCCGGCACAATTGCCGCCACCAAAACCAGCGCCACACCGCAAAAACCCACCACCAGCCCTAGGCCCTCAACTCATCTATAAATACCAGCCGCCTGCCGCTCTCTAGCATTCCCAAAGCCCTAAATCCGCCGCCTTGCCCCGCCGCTGCTCCCCTAGCTGCCGCTGTTGCCGTTGCTCCTCTCCAAGCAAGCCGCCGCTCTGATCCCCTTCGTCGCTGTCACCGGGAGTGCCGCCGCGGTCATCGTCGTCACCTTCACGACCTCCGCCCGCTGCCGGTGAGCACCAAGCCTAGCCACTGCTCGCCACCTTTATCTCCTCCTACTCCAGTGCCTCTATCCCCATCTCAGCGTCACCGTCCTCCATCTCCCCTCCTTCTTCACTGGCACGCTGACGTCAGCCATTGCTAACGCGCCATCATCCCAGAGTCGCCACACCCTCACCGGCGCTCCGCCGATCGTCATCATCCTCCTCCTCTGCCTCCCCATGCCGAGCGCTTTGTCGTGCCATGGGCATGGGCATGTGCTCGCCTCGCCCTGAGCCACTGACATGTGGGCCCTACCAGCAACTCTTTGTATGACTTGTGGGCCCAGCGAACAGTCCACGAGTCCATCTTGTCCATCCGATCTTCCATATTTGATCTGAGCCATTGGATACTCCTAGATGCAATCTCAGCCATCTGATCTCCTTAATCCGTCCTGTGGTCATGTCAGCCCTAACTACCATGTCATATGGCCACCTTAGCTACCACCTCATCCCTTTAGTCCACGTGGCAGCCACGTCACCCCTCCATCCCTCTGTCCCAAAGACCCGGTCCACCATGAGCCGAGTCACTGACAGTGAGCCCCACCTTCATTTTTCCATCCAAAAACAATTCTTTAATTCAAAATCTAGGGAATATTCCTGAGAATATTCCTTTCATTTTTTTTTGGATTTTCTCTAAATTCGAACTTCCAGAGGTTATATCTTTTTTGTCCGAACTCCGATTCATCTAAAATCATGATCTACATGTTTGTGTACTTTTTATGTAATGTTTATTTGGAGTTTCTTAGTGTTTTCCTCTTTTGCGTGTAATCATGTAGTTTCCACCATTCCGGAAGAGCGCGAAGTTTGAGGAAGAGTTTTGGAAGATCAATCGAAGACTTTTTATTGCAAGGCAAGTCACACAACAATCCCCTTGAGCATGTTGAACCCAATTATGAAAATTATTTTGTTTTAAGGTTATTGCATGCAAATTTTGGAATGTTATTATTACGGGTATTTATTATTATTCCTTATTCCTTGATTATGGCCATGATTTGCTATTGATACCTTTACCTTGATGCCATGGGTAATTAATATTGACTAGCTAGATGTCTAACTAATGATCTAACTAGAATAATTAGTTTTTCTTAGCCATGCATAGAAACCCTAGCGTCATTTTATGTGGAATAACTATTCATTCACTTATGATTAATTAATGATTAA
The DNA here is from genome assembly GCA_003991445.1 of Oryza meyeriana var. granulata. Classification (NCBI taxonomy): domain Eukaryota; kingdom Viridiplantae; phylum Streptophyta; class Magnoliopsida; order Poales; family Poaceae; genus Oryza; species Oryza meyeriana. The sequence continues at coordinate 89,364 of RYFJ01004141.1, read as the reverse complement.
TGGCCATATTTTCACGACAGTTGGTCATGGCTGGTTAATTAATATGCCAACTAAAACTTGACTAATGGTGGGTTGTGAGCACATGGAATGATGGTGTTGCTAGTTGTGCTTATGACAATTAAGGACCAGTTGGTGAGCTATCTTTGCGAAGCAATACCCATACTAACCACAAGCTAGAATGGGTAATGGAGGGATTTGAAGTGTGACACGTTTCAACAGGAGGCACCAGGGCATGTTTGTGGCAGTCATAAGTCCACGCATGGCAGTCATAAGTCCATGAGTTTGGGCACGGAGCCGTCTGTCTAATAGGCACTTGATCACCCCTATTAGAGATAGGTGGCATGGTGGGTGGCACTTCTGCTGTCCGAGTTACATGGATGGTCCTGTCACAACTTCTTTCCAAGGTACCGTGGTGGTATTGTAGTGCATGGTAACAGGTTGTGGAGTTGTGTCTTGTAGGTAAATTTGTACACCTCTGGCCAGAGTAAAATTGTTTGAATAGCCATGCTCGTGGTTATGGGCGGCTTAGCAATGATTTTTGTGATTAGTCCCAAACTACTCATTAATGATAATAATTTGATAATTGATGGTAACTTGATAGCTCCAGGTTTGCAGGTTTGGGCCTGAACTGCATTGGATTGTTGTTTGGTGATTGGTTTAATGTTGATAATAATTGAACTATACTGCTTTTGCAATGCTTTTAAATGAGAATGTTTTAAGTGTTGTTTATGCAAAAGAGCCATATTATGCCATCCTTTGAATCCTGTTGCATTACATTGCATCCTTTTGTGGTTTGTTGAGTACGGTGCGTGGTACTCAGTCTTGCAATATTACCATCATCAGAGTGAAGATTTGCGAGGAAGGAGAAAGACTTCGAGTGTGGCTTATACCCAGTTGAGCTGCCTGTGGGCTTGGTGCTAAAGCTTCGCTAGGCCGTCTTTCCACTGTTGTTTTCTTCTGTGTGAGGACTAAGTGCCTCTTTTGTAAGATTTATTATTATTTTGTTTTGGTTATGTTTATCAAATTGTTGATTTGTGTACCTCGACTGATTCTTGGATGACGGATTAATGCACAAATTTGCTTTGGAAATTTTAGTGAATTTTCGGGCATGGCAAGTTGGTATCAAAGCCAGGTTGATTGTAGGATAAGCCAAATGGTTAAACCTTAAGGACATCTTTTCCGAAAAACTTATTTGTGAAAAATTCTCCTCTCATCTACGGAATTCTTTGCAAAATTTTTATCTATCGTCCCTTCCTCCTTCAACTTGTTTAGTTGTTAAACCAGGTAGTTACAACAATGAAGATGCTAGAAGTTGTTGATGCTGCCAATGTATTGAAGTCGTTTCAAGCATTGGAGAGTGTCAAGGAAGATTCTCGGACCAAAGTCGTCATGTCGTCAAGATGTAAAGAAGACTTCATGCATGACATCGACCCCAAACCCAAACCCTTTCCCGAAGTAACCTGAAGAGTAGTGATATTAGTAATAGCACGTGTGTTGCTTGCTTGTGTGTAGGTATGGTCTATATCTGGGAATGTAATCGTACTAGGTTGCTTGCTTAATCAACCTGAACTGTAACTTCTTACTCACATCATATTAGTAGTAAAACATGGTTAAGGTCCTCTCTATAGTGTAACCCCCTTCTTTCTTGCTCTCTGGCACCTACAATAGATGGTCAACACCAGGAATGGGAGTTACGCAGAGAACAACAACAACACAAGTGGTGGTTCCAACTCACAGAATGATGGAGCAGCCAACCGTATCCCTAACATGTCAGAGAACCCCACGCTTGCTCAAGTCTTAGCCAACCAGAACTAGTTGAGGGCCCTGATAGAACAACCAAGCTCATAACCAAGTGCCAGCTCCTCCATGCCACTCCAAGCTATCTGAGTTTCTTCGCATAAGGCCACCTACATTTTCAAGCACTACTAATCCAGTGGAAGCTAGCGACTAGTTGCATGCTATCGAGAAGAAGCTAGACCTACTTCAGTGTACAGATTAGGAGAAGGTTGCCTTTGCCTCACACCAGCTTCATGGACCTGCTTCAGAGTGGTGGGATCACTTCAAGGCAAACAGAGTAGAAGTTCAGCAGATTACCTGGGCAAAGTTCACCAATGGTTTCAAGAGGGCCCACATTCCTGCTTGAGTAGTTGCTTTGAAGAAGCGGGAGTTTCGTGCTCTCTAGCAAGGGAACCGTACTGTGACACAGTTTTTTCATGAACCGCTTGACAAGTTATGCTCCGGAAGATGTGTGTACTGATGAAGAAAAGCAGGAGAAGTTTCTAGAAGGTTTGAATGATGAGTTGTTCGTTCAGTTGATCTCTGGGAACTATGATGATTTTCAGAAGCTGGTAGACAAAGCAATTCGCCAGAAAGATAAGCAAAACAGGATACAGAACCACAAGAGGCAAATGACTGCTTATGAGGGACTCCAAAGCAGCAACTAGAGACAACGGACCATCCCGTTTCAGATTGGTGGATCGTCCTCGGCACCACAATCATCCCGGGAAGCCAACCCCAATGGTCACGATCAAGACAACAAGAGCAATGAGGTGGACAATGCTCAAGGATCTCAACCTACACTAGTTCAGCCTGACTAGTCTGAATAGGACAATAATGGGAAAAAGACATTTCTGTGCTATAACTATTTTGAGCCAGGCCACTTTGCAAAACAGTGCCTGAAGCTGAAGCGCCACCGGGCACAAGGATGTGTCAACAACATTGTCATCACCGAAGCAAATGTCGTGCCAGTTACGTCCCCAAGTGATGCAGATGAGCCAGCTAGAACGGAAGAGCAGTAGTTCCTTAGCCTTGGAATATTTATGGAGAGTTATGGAATAAGATAGCCCTTAGTTTATCTATGCCCTTTTCTTTCTAGCCATACCAAATCTCGGGACAAGATTCTTTGTAAGGGGGGGTATTTTGTCACAGCCCTATTTTTTGGGAATTAAATTAATTAATTAATAATGGCTTTCTAGAATTGATTTTTTGGTGATTGGTTTAATGTTGATAATAATTGAACTATACTATTTTTGGAATACTTTTAAATGCAAATGTTTTAAGTGTTGTTTATGAAAAAGAGCCATACTATACCTTCCTTTGAATCTTGTTGCATTACAGTACATCCTTGTGTGGCTCTTTGAGTACGGTGGGTGGTACTCAGCCTTGCAATATTACCATCATCAGATTGAAGATTTGCGAGGAAGGAGAATGATTTCGAGTTTGGCTTATACCCTAGTTGAGCTGCTTATGGGCTTGGTGCTGAAGCTTCGCTTGGTCATTGTTCCGTTGTTGTTTTATTCTATGTCAGGACTAAGTGTCTCTTTTGTAAGTTTTTATCGTTATTTCATTTTGGCTATGTTTATCAAATTATCGATTTGTGTACCTCGGTTGATTCCTGGACGAGGGTTTAATGCACAAATTAGCTTTGGAAATTTGTAGTGAATTTTTGGGTATGACACGTGATGACTGGTGTTTCTCGGGGTAGAGCCCGAGGGCTTCCTAACTCCTGTCTGACGAGCCAGCCCACCACAACTCGACTTGGGAGGACGCCCCTAAGGTGGATCCTCGCTTTGGGCCGGTGATGGACAGGATCGCCGAGCTGCGCGCAGCGGGGCTGACCACCACAATGGTGGTGGGTGACTCCCTGCGCCACCACCTGGCACCGCTGCAACATTGCTCCAGCCTGGTGTGGCTCTATACCGAGAATTGCAACGCCACCCGGACGCACGTCGGTGAGGAGCACAACCTAAAGCTGGAGGAGATGGCGGCGATGTTGAGGTTAGTCATCGGCATCAACAACATCGCCGCTAGTATCTTGCCGAGGGAGGACCTCACCCTCTGTAGCAATCGGGGGAGGGTGGCACTCCAAGAGACCCTCCCCAAGTGTGATGCTAGGAGGATCCAACAGCGAGGATCAGGGATGGCCCTGGGGTCAATGTAGATCCTAGGGGATGGTGGTGATGGAGTATGCCGCGATGGCGGTGCTGCTCGGGACGCCGGTAGGGCGAGAGGGGAGGGGCCGCTATGGACCCCCAAGAGTCAAAAAAGACGGGCAAACGCCCTCGGAGTCCAAGCCCCCTAAGGTCACAGAAGCCGCAGCCGCCCCCATCACCACCTCGGGTCGCCACGACATGGCACATGGCTCACAACGCCGAGGCTGGTGGGTCAGGCCGGCTGTGCAGTCCCGAGGCATCATCAAGCTTTGGGCCAGAGACCAAGACGGTTGGCCCCGAGGTATGGCCTAGGTTGGGGGGAGGAGGATGTCACAGCCCCCCCTCAGGAGTGCCTCTTTGTGCGCTCACAATGGGGCTTCACTGAACCGAGGCCCAAGTAAATCCCTCGCGATCCCTCATTTTTTTCATGTGATTCCTGGTTTTTCTCTCCTTCTCGTAATCCTTACTGACACCTCCTCAGGCTTCTATTTTTCTTCGTGTGCCCCAGGTAGCCCAAAGAGGCAGGGCCTGCACAGAGCCCGGGGGCCTCAAGCGCCCCCGGGGCAGGAGAAACAGAGGGGGCTGCGGCGGCACACCTCGAGGCCAATCAGCCCCAACACATGGAGGCGGCCCCTGAGCATGAAGAAAGGGCACCCGAGCCTGACGATGGTGTGCCCCACCATGGGGAGGCAGTCCCCGATCATCCCCCACTACAAGGGGAAGGAGTAGCGCCATAGGTCGAGGCCAGTAGACGGGCCCTCGTGAGGTCATGACTTGGCCCTCACACCTTCTGTGGTGCGGGTACAAGCAGCGGCTTGGGGCCCCGAGGTGGGCAGCCCCGAGAGTCCTTCTTGGATGCGCTAGCCAGTGCTCGGGACTGGTGGAGCAGCTCCGGGCGGTAGCCATCGCGGAGCGGGCGGAGCTCGACGAGAAACGCTCTGCCCCAGTGGAAGGGGATCGCCTTGATGAGGGATGCCAGAAGCTGGAGTCCCTCGTCCAAATAGCCAAGGCGTTCTACGACCGCAATGTGGCGGAGGTCAAGAGGCTGAGGAGAGCCTTGGCTGTGGAGCGCGAGGAGGCCATCGCCGAAAGAGAAAAAGCTGAAGAGGTGGCGGACGAGCTCAAGAGACAGCATGCACTCTTCGACACCCTCGAGGTGCGGGCATGCACGTGCATCCAGCAGGTGGACGACTGTGAGACGGAGCTCGCACACCGCAAGGAGGCAGCCATCATGTGCCATGAGGAGGCCGCCCGCACGACGAGGATAGGCAGCTCCGGGCCTCCATGATCAGTCTAGGTGCGAGGAGCAGGCGACGATCTGGGAGATGGAGCTACGGAATTCCTCGACCACGCTGGACGCTCGCGCCGAGGGAATCGGGGAGGTCGAGGTGGCCTTAGCCGTGTGGGAGCACATCATTGTAGGAGCCGAAGCGTGGGCGGTGGACCGAGAGGTGGACCTCATTGACCGCGAGAGGGCCATAGGCCAGGCCTCTGCCACGGAGCAGAAAATGGTGGCCCTGCAAGCCGAGGCCCCAGCCAACGACACCTGAGGGACTGAGCCAAGGCGGTGGAGCAACACTATAGGGTCATGGAGACGGAGCACGCTGCGGCCTGGAGCATGATGGCTGAAATCCTGAAGAGCGTGCGATGCTCCGTGCAGAGCACCGGGCTCGGCCGGGTGATGATCGCCAAGTACGCCGGCACTCTGGGACATCATGTCCTAGAGTTCTCCAAGATCACTGAGTGTCTCAAGGTGCTGCCAGGCCATGTCCGTGAGGTTGCCATCAAGGAGGGGCGGGAGCTGGCCCAGCCCATAGCAGAGTACATCCTCACTATGTACCATGCCCGCGACCCCAACTTCTCACTGGAGCCACCGAGCGAAGGCATCCTAGGAGACGGCGAGAGCATAGGTCGCGAGGCCATCCACAAGGTTGCCGCTGAGGTGGCGGGGTTCTTCGAGCGGGGTGATCCGGTGCTCGAGGGGGAGGAGGAAGTACTAGATGAAGTCTGGTGTTTTGATTCTGAGCCCGTGGATGCATGCCCTGATGACAGAGAACAAGGCCACTCTAGCCCGTGCCCCTAGGCTCCAAATGTACATTTTTGTTTTTTGTGTTCCTTCAATGTATCATAACTTTTGCTCCTTAACGACGTGATGGTTTTTCTCTGCACTTGGGATTTGTGAATGAATTTTTGCCTTATTTTTGTCAGCTCACTGTTTTGTTTGGTGGGAGTCGAAGTAGCTTAGCCCCCAAGGTCACTCACGCTCGAGCAAGCATCGTTGCCATAGCCATTCCTTGAGCCCCCAGGCTGGGACTGCGCCTGCTCGAGGGGCTAACTCCTGTGCATGCAGCCCCACATGCCCAGGACTTCGAAATGGTCACAGATGATAGCTTCATCTTTTGACTAGCCTTTCTCGGGTGGAAAACCTGCTGACTTCAGAAAAGTGCGCAAGTGCTCTAAGTCCTAACCCTCCCGAGCCACGCACCGGCGCTCGGGGTAGCCATGCTTGAATTGTCACTGAATGGTCCTGCACACCAACGAGCGTAGTTGTCCACTCGTGAAGAATGTCCCTGAGCACACTACTAGCACCACTCACCGCCATTTGACCATCAGCCAATTGGGTTTATAGACCTTGGCAACGCGTGAGGGTGATTGAGTAGCTCGTGGCTCCCAAGCCTTCGCGGTGCTCGGGGCGAAACTAGCTGGGCTGACCGCCACAGCCCATCACCGAGGTCTAGGCTGCCCCAACCTAGGGCTGCCTGAGAACCTCGGGACTCGGTGATGCTCAGGGCACATCCACCAGTCCAAACACCGGTACCTAGCTCACAACACCAAGCTACCGCGACCACCGAAACTACGTGCGTCGGTCGTCACCCATTTGCATTTGGGAAGCGAGTGAAGATGGTTTCACATGATAAGACGTCCTCGCGAGTGGGTCAATGGGGAGAGGCTGCCAAAACATAAACTTAACAAAAAGAGAAAGGGAAATGCGTGAATTTGCATATATTGAAACAATGTACAAAGTGGAAGCCCATGGCCAACCTGGGCAAAGCGGAGACCAGCCCATGTTGGCCCAAGCACAACCTCTCACTTACAGGATTTATCAAGGATAGAACCTGTGTAGGTACTCAATATTCCACGGGTTTGAGAGTGGTGAGATCTCGTCCTCCATGGCCAGTCTTACTGAGCCTGGTCAAGGGACACCGGTCACGAGGTAGGGGCCTTCCCACATGGGGGATGGTTGTTCTTCCCCGAGCGCATCAGAATGTGGTGGAGTACCAAATCCCCAACCTTGAGTGATCGGGTCCAACGTTGCGATGATGATAGCGCCTCAGGCTTTGCTGATACTTGGCGGCCCGCAGCATAGCTCATCGTCGGTGCTCCTTGAGGTAGTTGATGTCATCGCACCTTATTTCTTCTTGGCCATCTTCGGAGTACAAGTTCACCCGAGGTGAGCCCAAAATGAGCTCGGAGGGGAGGACAATCTCGGTGCCATGCACAAGGAAGAACGGTGTCTCCCTAGTGGCATGGCTAGGTGTGGTCCTATTGGCCCATAGCACAGCTGGCAGCTCGTCGATCCAACCAGTCCCATGTTTCTTGAGCTCGTTGTATGTTCTCGTCTTGAGCTTCTTCAAGATTTCGGCGTTACCTTGCTCCTCCTGTCCATTACTCTTCGGGTGAGCGGGGGACGTGAAGCAAAGATTGATCCCAACATCCTTGCAGTAGTCCCTAAAGAGGCCACTCGTGAATTGTGCACCGTTATCGGTGATGATTTTGTTGGGGATGCCGAAACGACTAGTGATGCCACGTATGAACTTGAGCGCCAAGTGCTTGTTGATTTTTATGACCAGCAACATGGTAAACTTGTCGATGGCGACATAGAGGTACTCGCTACCCCTAGGAGCTCGAGGAAATGGGCCCAAGATATCCAGCCCTCAAACGGCAAAAGGCCAAGAAAGGGGAATTGTTTGGAGAGCCTGAGCTGGTTGGTGAACCTGCTTTGTGTGGAACTAGCATGCCTTGTAGCGACGAACCAACACGGATGCATCATGGAGGGTTGTCGGCTACTAGAAGCCCTTTCAAAAGGCTTTCCCAACTAGCGTGTGGAATTATGCATGGCTACCGCACTCGCCCTCATGGCGCTTGATGTGCTCCGCATAATCCTTCATGGATATCCACAACCATCTTCATGCCTTCTTCTTTGGTGACACATTTCAACGATGGTGCAGTGGCTCCACTTTTATACAACTGTCCATCAATCATCTTGTACTTCTTGGTCTTGAATTGCACTCAACTCGCTTCTATTTCATCCTCAGGCAATTGACCACTTGCCAAGTACTTCATTTTTTGATTTCTCCAATCCATTTCTCCTTGCTGGATGTGCAAAATGTTTTCACTCTTTGTAGCACTCGGATTCTCTAGTGCTTCAAAGAAGGCATTTTCGAGTGGTTGTACGAGTGCAGCTGCTTTGGCCAATTCATCTGCATCATAGTTCTCTCCCCTTGGTATGGCTTTAACTGTTATTCCCAGAAAATGCTTCTCATTTGCCCACACTTCTTGCAAATATTGCTACATTGTCTTGTCTTTTGCATTGAATGTTTTTGCAAAATGACCTGCTATGAGCTTAGAGTCCATTTTAATTATCAATCGACGAGCCCCTAGTGCTCGTGCCTTTCTCATTGCCAATAGTATTTCCCCATATGTTGCTATATTGTTTGTTGCCGGGAAAAACAATTGCACCGAGTACTTCACTATTTGTTTCATTGTTGTCATGATGATTGTTGATGCGCTGTGCCCGCAATGCTCCAAGACCCATCAAAGTATACGTCCCAAGGTTTTTGCTCTTCAAAGTTCTTCTCTGCTTCTGTTGATGTCTATTCTGCGACAAAATTGGCCAATACTTGTGATTTTATAGCTATTCTTGACACGTGCTTGAGGTCGAATGGTATTAGCGCCATTGCCCATTTTGCAATCCAACCTACCACTTCCTTCTTTTTGCCAACATTCTGGATGCCATCACTATGGCGTATATCAGCTTCTCAATCTTCGAGTATCTTGTTTTTTCTCCTTGCAAGGCTTCCAATACGAAGTATATTAGTATTTGCTTTTCTCCTTATTCTTGCATCAAGACTGCACTTATTGTGACTGGAGTTGCTGCTCCATATAGTAGCAAGACTTGACCTGCCTACGGGCTTGCCAAGGTTGGCATATTCTAAAGGAACTTCTTCAAACTACCAAATGCTTCCTGACACTCACTTGTCCACTCAAAATCTGCCACTCCCCTGAGTGTTTTGAAGAATGGGAGTCTCTTTTCGGCTAATTTCAAAAAGAACCTACTCAAAGATGCCATTCGACCTGTCAGCCTTTGCACTTCTCACATTCTTTGGTGGCTCCATTTGCTGTATTACTTCAATTTTGTCTAGGTTTGCTTCAATTCCCCTTTTTGGTGCTAGGAAGCCGAGAAGTTTTCTTGCTTGCACTCTGAAAACACATTTCTCTGGGTTCAACTTGACCGAAAACTTTTGAACGTTATTGAATGTCTTGTAAGTCGATGCTATGAGTTTTCTCTTGCCTGCTCTTAGCGACTATGTCATCTATATAAGCTTCTACATTTCTCCCCAATTGCTGTGCCTGCTCTTTGCAGATGAGTCTCGTGAAAATTGCCCCTTCATTCTTTAGGCTGAAAGGCATTATGATGAAACAATATGTACCAAAAGGTGTTTTGAATGATGTTTTCTCATCTTCCCTTACAAGAAACACTTGATGATATCCCGAATAGGCATCCAAGAAACTCATAAACCCACACCCTGCTGTGGAATCAACTAACTGGTCTATTCTTGATAGGAGGAATCATCCTTGAGACATGCGTTGTTCAGATCGGTAAAATCTATGCACATTCTACACTTGTCGTTAGCCTTTTTGACTAGCACTAGGTTAGGTAGCCACTTCGGGTGCATAACTTCACTTATGACTTTTTTTTGACATAAACACTTGTCTTATGTCTTTTGCTTTCAAAAACTTCTCGATCTTCGCCTTAGCCGCCATTTGCCTGTCACTTGATATTTTCCTCAGCTTCTGCTTCTTTGGTTTGTGATCCTCCTTAACTGCCAGATTGTGCTCGATTAGTTTCCCATCGACCCCCATCATTTCTTTTGGCAACCTTGCGAAAACGTTCGTATTCTCCTTGATATCTATTAAGATTTCTTCTTCTACCTCACTTGTCAGGTTTTCCCCAACATTACATATTTCTCCGGTTTCTCCGGATCTAGTAGCACATTTTTGGTTTTCCCCTCCGGTGTTGGTTTTTAAATTCTACTGAATCCATCCTGCAACCTTTGTTCCACTACATGTATTCCTTTGCGATTAGGAGTTCCTTGGAATTCAAACTTCCTGGTTGTGAGCTGGCTTCCTTAGACCATTATGGCTCCTTGTGGCCCTACCAGTTTCATGCAAATGTAGTTGTGATATATGACCGCTTCAAATACATTGATCGCTGACCTGCCCAGAATGACGTTGTACTGGTACAGCACATCAACTACATAAAAAACAATCACCTTAGCTCTTATATTTCCCCCTTGTCCAATCACCACCTCCAAGGTTATCTTCCCAATGGCATCAACTTGCTGCCCATCAAAACCTTGAAGTGGCACTCTGGCCTTGGTTAGCCTATCCATGGGTATTTGCATTCTCTTCAATGCCTCAAAAATAGTATATCCACTGAGCTTCCACCATCGACTAACACCCTATTGACTTGACATTGTGCAATATCCAGGGAGATAATCAAGGGATCTTGATGTGGGCAAAGGATGCCCTCTACATCTTCTGGACCAAAAAAAATGGTATTCAAATATGCTAGTGGCTTTGCCTGGTAACTGGTCCCAACATGATTCACTTGTCACATGTATGTTCTTCTCTACCTCTTAGATTCTACCTTGAGCGAAGAGCCGCCAGTTATGGCATTGATTATTCTTTTTGGTGCTTCTTCAATTGTTTCCACCTTTACTACTGATCCCTCTTCTATCAAATTGTGAACTTGTGGTTCTTGAATCCTGCCTTGTTGCTTACTCTCATATTTTGCTGCCTGACTGGCCAAAATGTATTGGATTGTCTTGCATTCCTCCGTTGTGTGGCTACATTGCCCATGCCACCTATAGTACTTGTTGAATTTAACCTGATATCTTCCTCTTCCTTGTCCTCTACCTGCTGTCTCCATGGTGTGCGTCCTCGCCCACCCCGGTGAAAAGATTTCACCTCTTCCTTGATGAAATTCACATGCTTCTTGTTTTTCTGCCTAAATTTCTTCCATGGCCAGCCACTGTGCTCGGCTTGGTTTTCCTTATTTATCAAGTTGCTTTGTTTGTTCTTCGAAAACTTTTTGCCCAACATTATTGGCTTAGCATCTCTTTGCAAGTCATCTTCTTCCCCTCTCGCAAAGCTTTTCTTCACTCAAATTGCTCTCTGGCCATGCTTGGTCTATTCCTTGCGAGATCAAACCTTAGTGGTCCTTTCAATAACCCCCTTCTGGCTGCAGCTATTATCAACGCATCATCTACTTGCTTGATCTGATAGCGAACTCTTGAAAACTTCAACATGGATTCTCTTATCATTTTCATTGGAAGTTGTTGAACTGCATACAAATCGTCATGTTCCTTTGGCTCCTCATACACCCAATGAAACCAGCTCAAAACGTATCCCTCATGTGTTCTCAAGAGTAGCTATGCATGCATGAAATTGTTGTGTACCATGAAAATGCTACTCCCTCTAGAATTGTGGGAAGTATTTTTGCCTTTGTTGTGTCATCTCCTCCAGCCACTTCAATTGTCGTCTCATACACCCTCAAGTATTCATTTGGGTCAGTACCGCCTTTGTATTTTGTGACGTTTGATAGTTTGAAATTTGCTGGCCAAGTTGTTATTTGCATGTTTGGGCTTAATGGACTTTTATCATCTACAGCTCGAATCCCATGAAACTGAGGCTGTAGGATTGGCATGTTTTGAGCTAGATTTAGAATGTTTTGGTATATGTCTTGATGAGGACATCACTCCTTTGGATACTTACAACAATCCTCAAGTTGTTATGCAAGGGCCAATTACTAGAGATCGGACACGACAATTGAATCTCCAGGTAAACTCGTTCCTAAGTTCTTCTTTTGGTGACTTTGAGAATAGATTGCTACCTAATGATTTAATTATGATTAGGAACCTTGGAGAGGACCAGGAAGCATTTGGAGAGAGGCTAGGAGGCAGACAAGGCCAATAAAGGCATTCAAGTCAAGTTGGAGGCCCAATTCATATCGAGCTCGAGTCCATCTTGGATTCCAGGAGTAGTCCACACTAAATTGGTCACCCAGATCACATCCTGTAACGCCCCGGTTTCTGGGCCGTTAAAAACTATTTTAGTAAAAACCCTAATTTCAAAAATTTTGGATCTTTGTGTGTGCTTAAGGACTAAGTGCCGTAGATCTCAGATTAGAGCCTCCCTTTGAAACCCTAAATCCTCGATCCCAAAATTCTCTCCTAAAATCCGAGACTTGAATTTTGCAATTCGACCGTCTCTCTCTTTTCTCGGGAAATTCAAAATCAAGTTCCCATCGAAGACCTTGGTCAAAATACTCTTATTTCATACCTCTCAAAATTTCTCTATACTCGGGTTCGAATTTTGCAATTCGAAACCCTCCGTTTAAATCTCCTTATTTTTGGTTCCTCTCGGAAACCTTGAATTCCATCAAGAACTTCGTTCCCGAAATCTGCCAAATATATATTCCAAAATCCTCAAATCCCAAGAATTAAAATTAAGTTCTAATATTGCCTCAAGGCACTCCAATTCTATTCCATTCCAAAATATCCTTGAAAATCAAGTATCAGTTTCAAATCAAAATGCAAATCCAGTCCCCTTTGGATCTCCTCCTTTCTTTTTCTAGATATCATCCAAATATCCATATATTTGTATATACGCCCAAATCCTATCCACAGAAACCCCTCCGAAAATTCCTGAAAGTCCCCAAAGGATCAAAATCTCATATTTAAAATCAAACCCTAATTGAAATCCTCAATCATCCTTTTAAAATTCTCTCTCTAGACCTTCCTCTCAAATATGTATATATGTATACATATATATATAAATATCAGAGTCTCTCTTCAAAGCCTCTTGATTAATTCCTGAAAATATTTATGAGCCAAGCATCCAATTCCAAAATAAAATATCCTTTCAAATTCCCTACAAATCCCTCAAATCAATCTCTGAAAAAATATCAAAGCCTCCTGTTCCTTTGGGCCTTCCCTTCCTTCTCTTCAGCCCACGGCCTGTACGCCGTTCGGCCTTCCCTCCCACGCCCGCTGACACCGGGCTCCGCCAGGCGCCGACCCCCGCACGCAGTACAGCCCTCGGGCCCCACCGGCCAGGCACCGCCGCCCGCTCGCGCACAGCCTGCCGCGCTCGGGCCCACCTGACAGTGCCTCCAGCGCGGACGTCGTCGTCTTCTTCCTCCTCTCGCCACCCGCTCTCTCTTTTTCTCTCGAATCTTCTCAGTCTCTCTCGAGCTCTCTCTCTCTGCTCTCTCTCTCTGTCCCGCGCCGAACCGACCTGTCGCGCGGCACGCCATCACCTCGAGCCCCGCGGTCAATCGGCGCCATCATCGTCTCCTCGCCGCTCTCGGTCTCCTCTCTTCTCTCTCTCTCGAGCTCTCTCGTTTTCCCCCTGAGCCGGCCGCCCCGCGCCCATACCTCCCGGTCCCGGCAAGCTTCGAGGCGCACATCCCGTCGGGTCCCATCCCCATCCTCTCTGTCTCCCTCTCTCTCTCTCTCACGGCATCACGAGAAAGCCCCGTGACGCCGGCCACAGAGGTGCGGCAGCGCCGCGCACCGCCGTCCCGAGCCCCGCGCCCTGACCAGCCCTATCCCGTGAGACTCCACTGCCTCTGTCCTCTGTCGCGACGCGCCACGCCGCGCCTATAAAACCCCAGCTGCACCGCGCCATTGGTCCAAGCCGAGCCGAGCTCCCTCTATTTCTCTCTCCGCCACCATTAGAGCCCCTCTGTACCCCTCCAATCCGGCAGCCCCGAGCTCAATCGTCCAAACCACCACCGCCACTGTATTCCCCGTAGTCCCGCGACCTCCTCCCACCCCTCGCCGGCGCCCAATTGACACCGAGCCGAAAATCCCCAATATTTGGCCGCCGCCGCCCGCCATTACCGGAGCCCCGGAGTTCACCGTCGCACAAGGTAGAGACCATTTTTTTCTCCCTCCGTTCTCCTCCCCACAAAGCACCGCCCCCAACCGTGTCCACCCCCAAGTTCCGCCTCAGGTGCCGCCGGCATTCCGCCGCTGCCGCCCCTGTCCTTCTCTCTCTCCGCCGTTCCTGGATGTCGCCGCCCACCGCCGTCGACCGCCCATCCGGCAAATCCGAGCCGGCCATCTTCTTCCTTGTCTCCTCCTCGTTCCATTCCTGTTGTCCGCCCGTCCTCCCTCGCCGCCGTTCGCCGGCGCGACCACAGCCGCCGTCGGCCGTCGACTCCTTTGCCGGCCATCCCCTGTACCCCGTCCGACATCTCTCCCTCTCTCTGTCTCTCTCTTTTTCTCTCAGTGCCTCTCTGCCGGTGGGCCACCCCTCCAAAATTAATTCTATATCTCTTACCCGTGGACCCCACCCCAAAAATAAAAGTAATCATCAATTTAAATGATGTAAGCCTTACCTGTGGGCCCAGAAACAGTAATGCATAGCACCTTCTCCTTTCTCCACTGCAAGTGGGCCCCGCCATTTCTCTCCTGTGTCACAGACAATGGGCCCCATTTAAAACCAAGCCTATGCCATGTGGGCCCCATTCAATTGACATGTGTCATCCCTCTCTCCCTTCCATGTGGACCCTACTCTTTTTCTCTCTCTGAGTCAATGACAAGTGGGCCATCCCTCATTCCTCTCTCCAGCCACTGTCCAAGGGCCCCACCTGTCAGTCCCTGGTTCCAAAAATAATTCATTCCAATTAATCTATTTCTATATTCCAGAAAAATCCTAAAAACTTCCAAAATCCATATCTTTTCAACCGTAACTCCGATTGAGTCCATTCAAGTCTCTAAATTTTTATAAAAATGAGATCTACCTCATGGAACTATTATTTATTAATAATAATATATTATTTCTAGGGTTTTGTGTGTGTTTCTCTCGTTCGCACTTAATCGATGCGTCGGAAATTCGTCGGACATCTGATTTTCGTGAAGTTAAAGACGAAGTCTGAGGCAAGTCACTCCTTGACCATAATGCTCCTAAATTTAAAATGTTTTGTTTGCAAAATTGCATGGTTAGTGTGCGTGTTAAATTGATCGGCCTCGGTTTGCGTGTCAAACCGACGGACCTGCCCGGTAGTTGCATAAACCCTGTAGGTCTTTGTTACCCTATTCCTTGTCGCTCCACCCTGTGGTACCTCGGTGACCGTGCTCTCTGAGCGTAGATTCCGATGGTTCCACCTCCAGCACTATTATTTGTCGATTTAGGAAAAATAAGCGTTTCTAAGGATTTAAAAACCCGACATGCGATGTCGGTGAGTTTGCGAAATAAAGTTTATTTGCGAAAATCCGCGGTGCAAAGTGATCACCTGTGTGGTGGCACTTCGTATTCGCATATAAGGACCGATTCCTTGGGGAATTCCATCCGAGCATCTCACAGTGCGACCACACGGGTGGTATGGTACACCCCTGGCCAAGTAATTAGTAGACCCAGGGTTGGCTTGGTCGCCTTTGGACGTGGAGTCGCCGGGGTAGCAATATGAGATGCACCCGCGGGATCCTAAGTACGAGGAGTCTGGGACTCGCTCGGCACTTCGTCTGGGACCCATCCAGTTGGCTTCAGGCAATCCTGGAGATACTTTGGAAAGGTCTTGTCACAAACCTCCCCACCTGATCAGTGTGGGAGTAAGCTCGCGTCGTGTGGGTAAAGCGTGTGCCCTTTGCAAAGGTATATGAACTGTTCGAACAGCCGTACCCACGGTTACGGGCAATGTGAGGTGATTCCTCTAGCGTAGATTTGTTTGCAAGTGTTTGCGAAAGTGAGTTGTGGTATGGGAATCGTTACCAGAATCGGCCTCAGTGGCTGATGGATGACCTGAGTGGTCTGAAACGGGGCTGTATGACCCGGGATGTCGTATGGCATCATAGATAGGGCTTCCTGAGTGGAAGCAGTTTGTGAATGAGTTGAGAATATGGATGGCTTGGGGAGCCATCGAGATAAATTATGAGATGAATGATGAATGGCTCGAGGAGCCGTTGAGATGAGATGAGCTAAAATGATGTCCTGGATAGGACAGAAGTGAAAAATGAGATTACGTCCTGGGTGGACGAAATTGAAAATAAAGTAATAGATGAGTATACAGTGGAAGCTGCTTGAGGGCAGATCCACTGAACCGCTGTCGTGATCTGACAGGCGGTATAAGAATATTTAAGATCAATTAAAATTTGGTTCGTCCGCTTGAGTTGTTGAAAAGCAATTCGCGGACAGGATCGAGGCGAGAGCCTCCTTCCAGACAACATTGATACAACCCACACTTAGGTTTTCAAAAAGGTTTTCAAATGAAAATGTTTGCGAAATAAACCCCAGCCTATCTTTGATAGCCTGCATAATTCACATTTTCGTGACTTGCTTAGTACGTAAGTACTCAATCTATTCCCTTTCTCCCCTCCTTTAGGAAGAGTGAAGTTGAAGTGAAGATTAGGGTTTCCTTCCTAGTCCCAAGCCGTTGCTTGTGGATTGGGTTCTCGCTGCACTGTCGTTCCGCTGCTGCTGTTCTGTTTGCAGGTTGCTACTCAGGGCTTGCCCAAGGCCACAACTTATAAAGGTATATATATATATGTATTTATGTATTTAGTTATTTGCTGTGGTACATCTCCGTTGACCGCGGGTACCAGCAAGGATTCCTGGGACTGGTACCGGCATTGCGGTTCCGTGGGAGTTGGTTCACGCCAATCTCCTGCAAGGCGCTTTCTCTTTGGTATCACCATACGGGGGTACCGGGTGGGAGGCGCTACACATCCAGACTCCGTTTTCGACGCTCAAGATATGTACGGAAAGCTAACAAGATCACCTTTCTAATGGATCTAATCTCATGTCAAAATTCCTTCTGAGTCAATAGAAATCGTTCGAACAGATTAGCGTCCAGAATCTGCCAGGGTGCTACGCCACCGTCTTTTGGGCCGTTGGGTCTTGTATTGTGTTAGAGTCCATTAGGGACATGTCCAGGGGTCCTTGGCCGACCATAGACCCTATATATTTAGTAGAAGTCATCGAGTTAGGGTTAGGTTTTACTTAGATTATTCTGCCATTGTAGTTTCACCGTCTAGATCGGTTTATGGAACCCCAACATTGTGTGCTAAACATCCATCTGCAATTCAGGTTGTGTTTTCTTTGTTCTTGCAAATTTCTTTGATTTTTTGTAGAAGCAAAACTTTCGTGGTTAGGTCGACTACGTGAGAGCATGGCCGATAACGACAAGACGCGCGGGTGTAGCGAATGCGAGGTGACGATCCACTGATCAGAAGCCTCAAAACATGAACGTCCACATGTTGCCAAATCGAACCTATCGGAAGGTTGGGCACCTAGTCTCACATCATGTCCTGTGGCATAGCTTGGTTTTGAGTTGGCTATTAAAATCTGGGTTAGAGAATTGGTTGTTGTGGTGCATGCTGGAGAATTGGTTGTTGTGGGAATTGTTGTTGATTGTAGGCTTGGTAAATTGTGGGTTGTGTTAAAAAGTATTGGCCATGTAGTGTGGGGGTTTGGTTGTTTGGGGGCACCTGGGATGGTTGTGTCGAGAAGGTACATGTTGGAAAAGTTTGTGCTTGCGACCATGTTTGAATGGGTATCTAGTTCGAGGCATTTGGCTGACTTAAGGAAGGTGGAAGGTGGTAAGTTTGTGGCGTTTGGTTGGTTCGAAATGGGTGGCAAGCTTGTGGGTAATGGATTTTGACCTGCGAAGGGGTGAAAAACATTTTGTTGTGCACCACCTACAACTGGGTCAATTGTGGCATCTATTTCACTACTTCCATTTGCTACATTTTTTAGCTCATTTCCTTGTTCCTCCATCTCGACTCCCCCAATTGGGTCTACCATTCGCCTTGGTTGCTGAAAAGCGTCGGGGTATCTCGCTGGTATCGTTCTCACCCTCTGTGGCCTTGGGTGCATCCATGATGGGACCATGGCTGCCATACATGCAACCATTGCTCATATCATATATCAATAGGAAGACATAGAGATCAAGCCGCCCATGTTGTGGAATCCAATTTGGCCTCTCGAGATAGCATTGACTTCAGACGGCCGCTAAATTTGCATACAAGCTCCGTTTTGGGCTTGTGAGTACTTGATGGAAAGATCTAAGTCCCCTTTCCTACCGATCTGACCTCACCTCCAAATTCACCCTGACTAGGGCGCAATTAACAAAACTGAGCCGGTCTGTCCCTGAAATCCAAGTCCAACGGTGTTGTGTCACCTCCACTTGGGCCTATGGGCCTTGTACGAGTTAGTGTTGTGCTTCACGACCAGAGGGTCATCCCTAGGTCTCTTTCACGTATAAATACTTAGCCACCACTTAGTTTTTCCTCAGGTTTTGTTTAGGTTATATTTTGCTCTTTAGCTACACCTGGATATTGGCTGTGATTGATTAAATCGCCATTTGTATCTTCAGAACCTCTTTGCTATCAGATGGCCACTTTATTATCTAGCAAATATAAGTTTTCTCTCTTCATATTTGTGTGCAATCTACTATCAAGCAATCTGAATTGCTTCAATCTATTTCTTGTTGTGTTGCAGGAAACGTTCTTCGTGAATAGGTCAGCCGGACGTGCCACGGTAGATAACGATAAGGCCGTGGTGTAGCCATTGTGGGTGCTGACCTCGGGTTTGTAGCTAGATTGTTAACGTCATACTCTACCTCAAAACGATAGTTATCCCTCACTAAAAGATTGGGCCAATCATAGCCACACCCTGCGGCACATCAATTGTCGAAGGATGAAACTCCGACAGCGGGAAGTCTGGTGACCCCCCTTTGAGGTTCGGCCAGGGGAGTGGTTCTCAGGTGACCGCGACGTTCGGTGGAAGAAGGATGGTTCGATGGATGGATCGGCACACAAGAAAGACAGGAGGAAGTAGACAGGTTCGGGCCGCACGGAGGCGTAATACCCTACTCCTGTGTGTGGTTTGCTATGTGGAGATGAACGGATGTGGATTGTTGTTACAGTGGGTTCTTCCCGGGGTGCTCGGGCCCTGGGAAGCTCTCTCTGGAAGCTATCCTCTAGAAGTCTCTGTCATTGTCTAAGCAATCTGAGTTGTGTCCATCGCCCCCCGAGCCTGTGGCATGGATCCTCCTTTTATAGGTCAAGGGGAGTCCACAGTGCCAGTACACGGAGAGAGATTTTCTGGTGAGTTCTCCTGTTGCGCACGTTCGCCTGCTACGCCCATGCCGGAGTTGGTCTGCTGCAGGCGGCTAAAGTCATGAGGATGTGACAGGATGTGACGGAGCACGTCGTCGCTGCCGAAGTCAAAAGTCTTCTGACTGCACTGTCGCGTGCCCATGGGGGGCCATCAGGAGATGCCCACGCGTGGCAGAGCAGGCGATAGGGGCGACAGGCCCTGTCGCCTCGTCATTAATGCAGGTAGTTGGAGAGTTGGTGCGCTCCCAGGGAACGTGCCCCGGGACCGTGCATGTGGGTCCCGAGACCGGGGAATGTCCCCGGAACACGGGCCCTAGGAAGACGCACCCGGGCAAGGCGCACCCGGGCGCGGGGTGGCACACCCGGGTGAGGCGCACCCGAGCACGGGGTGGACGCACCCGGGCACGGGGTGGCGCACCCGGGGAAGGCGCTCCCGGGCCCGGGGAAGACGCACCCGAGCACTGGGTGGCGCACCCGGGCCCGGACAGCGCTCAGGCCCTGGGCACTTAGCGGGAGAGCCGGCCGTAGCCGGCCGCCAGTTGTGCGAAATGTGGGCCCCGGAGTAGCTGACGTGGTAGAAGGCCCACGCGACCCCGGGATACATGGGACCCCCTGTCCCGTTTCGCCGACAGTGGCCCCTGGCCCTGTTGCTCGGCCAGGGCCTGCTCCGGGCAGGAACAGGGCCACGTCTTGGGCAAAACGAGGAGATGCGGGGCCCACCTAGGATTGCCATGAACTGGTGGAGCTTGACGACTTGTTGCCTAGACTGGATGTGTGCTCGGGAACAAATACGGGCTCGGGATCCGGGGCCTGGCTGTAATGTGGTAGATATGTGCCCGGGGCCCGAACTGGAAATATGGTGGATATGTGCCCGGGACCTGGGGGCCTGGGCTGGAAACATGGAATGAAGCGTTGAGGAAGCTGTGGTGGTTCGCGAGGAGGCGCGAGAAAAGGGCTCCATTCCAGTCCGGAGAACAAGCTGGGCCTTCTGCTTCTTCGGCTTTTGGGATTGCCGGTGGCCAAAAAGGCGAAGAAGGTTGCCTTGGCGGCCGTTGTCCTGGCTACCACTTTCTGGAGCTGCGCGGACCCCGGGTGGACCGAGGCCGCTGTTGCGGTTACCGCATGTGTGGTATTGAGCATGGAGGCCGTGGCGGCCACGCCGGAGCGGGCCATCGTGGGACTGTCTGATGTCCCCGCTGCCGAAGAAGAGGGGAATGCCTGGGCCCAGCCGTCTCCCACGAGGAGGGAGCGGGCCTTGGTAGTTTTTGCTGCCCGGCGAACAGGAGTGGCGCGCGGACATGCGACGCTACATTCCGTGATGGAGTAGATGGCGATCGCCGCCGGCCAAGTGCAGGCGGCAGCCCGTCGAGACCGGCCGGAGTCCGCCCGGGGCCCGGGGGGATCTCGAGAGCGGGCGGGCAGTGATCGCGATGGCGATGCAGCAGCTCACCGCCCGTACAGTCCCCACCGAGATCTTCGTGGTGACCCTCCAGCTGGAGATTGAGGCGGGAGAGGGGCGCGGCGTCCAACTGGAGGATGCCGCCAAGTCCTCCACCGACTAGGCCTCCCGCGCCGGGTCCGAGATGGAGGCGCGGGAGATGGAAATGTCCTCTCCGAAAAGATCGCGTCTGGGCCCGAGAGGCCGGACTCGCGGCCCGGAAGCGTGAGATCACCGCGTGCGAGGTGGCGGTGGAGGCCGCCGAGTCCCGGTTGGTGGAGACGGAGCGGGAGGCCGGTCGGTGGAGACGGAGCGGGAGTCCCGGTTCGGGGCCGTCACCGACACCGCAGCAACGGTGGCAAGGTTCTTCGAGCGGGGCGAGCACCTCGTGGGGCTGACGCCTGACGAGAAGTCCGAGGGAGACGTAGATTTCCTTCTGACACCATCCGCGGCCGCCTTCGGGGCCCGGGGGCCCTCCATGC
Source organism: Oryza meyeriana var. granulata (assembly GCA_003991445.1). Lineage (NCBI taxonomy): Eukaryota > Viridiplantae > Streptophyta > Magnoliopsida > Poales > Poaceae > Oryza > Oryza meyeriana. The sequence continues at coordinate 68,102 of RYFJ01004141.1, read as the reverse complement.
CCCCGAGCGCTCCCCTTCTGACGCCGCCCGGGGTCCGGTCTCAAGTACACCAGTGACCTCCCCCCGTGCGACGACATATCCGGGCCTCGCTCGTGCTTGCGCTCCGATTTTGCCTGTTTTGTACAAAGAGAGACATTTGCATATGTATATGATCATGTTTATATTTTCGTACCTTGGTTTATTGTGTTGTTCGGAGGTTGCTTGTATTTGGGGCCCCATGTCCGGGAGCGCCGAGTACCGGGCGCCATCCGACAGCGAGGGCCAGGAGTCGCGAACAGCCGTAGTGCCTGGGCCCCTGTCCGGGCCCTGGTGCAGTCGCTGCCCCAGGAGCTCGGTCCCCAGGGGGCAGCGAACGCGACGGTTGCCCTCCCCGGGAACCCGGTCCCTGGGGCCGCAAGCATCCGGACGCGAGTCTTGCGGAGCGACGAAGTCCGTAGGTTTCGCCCCTTCCGTCTTCCGGATCCGGGGGCCCTCCATGCCCCCGGCGCCGTTGGCCCAGGGAGCACAGCGAGGCCGCGAGAACAGTCTTTTGACTCGCCGGGAGCCCCTCGGGAACTGACCCTGACCGGGCACAGGGTCGACAGGCAGCGAAGCACCCGGCGCCTCGGCGGTGGCCGGGGAGGAGCTGGCCAGGCCGGGCACCGCGGCCCGCCCCGGGAATCTAGGCTGGCCACACAACGAGGGAAGAAATGCAAATTGAGCAATATGTAAAGTCGGATAAGGTTACGTATCTGGAAGTTGCAAAGAGCGGTATGGCTCCGCGGGCGCAATCCCGGGGCCGGGAGCGTTGCTCGCCCCCGGGAACGCCGAGTATCGGGCAGACCCGCCGTGATCCGCCGTAGCGCCCAGGTCCCCGAGAGCCCGGCACCAGGGGGCCACGGGCGACCGAGCGCGAGCCTTACGGAAACGGTTAAGTCCGTAGGCTCGACCCCTCCCGTCTTCCGGGTCCGGGGGCCCTCCGTGCCCCTGGGCGCCATTGGCCTAGGGAGCGCGGTGAGGCCGCGGGAACGGACTTGACCGGGCATGGGGTCGCCAGGCAGTGGAGCATCCAGCCCCTCGGTGGTGGCCGGGGAGGAGCTGGCCAGGTTGGGCTCTGTAGCCCGCGTCGAGGTCCGGAAAGCCTGCCTAATCCTGCCGGGAATTGGTCTAACCTGCACACGGTGAATTGTGAGAGTATTTGGCTCGTTCCCTTGTCCATCCCATGCTGCGAATCATGGCGTCGACCACCTCCTGAAGGCGTCCTCGCGGTCGCGACCGTGCGGAGGAAAAGATTACGCATAAGCATTTCGCCCCCTACCTCCGGAAAGAACCGATCCCAAGGCTAGCCATCGGGGGCACCGGAGCCGCTAGGACCCGGGGCACTACACAGAGAGGTGCCACCACGGTCCCGCGAGCTCGACAGCGCCCCGGGGTTAGCCCGGGACATGGTAGCTCGTCGGTAGAGAACTGATGATAATGCGCAAACCCCAACCGTCGCACGGGCGCGGCCGGAATATGCCCTCAAGGGATGAGACTGCCATGAACGTAACACACGGAAAAAGACGAAAGGGATGACACCGGGAAGGATATTAAAAATGCCGTTTATATGAAAGCGTATACACAAGGGGGCCCCGGCCAGCGCTGAGATTTGGAGAAATCTGGCGCTGGCCCAGGCACACAGCCACTCACAAGATGTATTTATGGAAGAAATTTGTGAAGATGCTCCCAGGCTTACCGAGCCCGATCGGGAAACACCGATCATCAGGAAAGGGGCCTTCCCACAGGGGGAGGGTTTATTTCTTTCCAGCACGTGTAAGGACACGGCGGAGAACCAACCCCCCAACCCGAAGCGATCGGGCCCGAACCTTACGCTAACGATAGCGCTTGAGGCCTTGCTGGTTACGAGTGACGCGGAGCGGGGCGCGCCGCCTTCATTCCTCGAGGAAGTCGAGGTCGTCGAGCTGCATGTTGTCGTGGTCGATGTCATCGCTGTAGCGCTGTTTCCGGGGAGAGCCGAAGGTGAGTTCTGATGACAGAACGGCTTCAGCCCCGTACACCAGGAAGAAATGGGGTCTCCCCAGTAGCCCGGCTTGGTGTGGTATGATTCGCCCCCAGGCCCGCCAGGAGCTCGTCGATCCACTTGACGCCATGCTTTTTGAGGTCGCTGTAGGACCTTGCCTTGAGGCCTCGCAGGATCTCCGCGTTCGCCCGCTCAGCCTGCCTATTGCTCGCAGGGTGGGCGGTGGAACGAAGCAGAGCCTGATGCCGACGTTGGAGCAGTACTCACCGGAGAGCTTGCTCGTGAACTGCGTGCCGTTGTTGGTGACGATTTGACGCGGTGTAGCATGGCTGACGAAGTACACCTGCTTTTGTTGCGTGCTTCCTGATCCCGGCCCGACGGGGGCCGACGGCCCGGGCTCAACTCCCCCAGGAGCGAGCTCGGCCGGGAGCACATAGAGGCCCGGGGCCCTGGGGCCCCGGCTCGAATGTGGTTCGATATATGCCGGGATCCGAAGGCCTGGGCTTGGATATGGGAGGTGTCGGGACGACCTTCCTAGACTCGCTCTCGCCTCGGCGAAGCCGTCCGGGTTATCGGTCCCCATCTGGTTATGAAAATGTTGAGGTTGTCCCGGGCGCCACATTCCTAGGCCCGCACTCGTCTTGGCGAGGCTGCCCTGGTTCGGGCTCCACGGTGCCGGGCCCAACAGGCGGATCCTGGGCCACGCCCTTATCGGGCGAGGGGCCCCGGGACTCGGGGGGCTGAGCTGGAGTGTGGAATGAATTGGGACGAGCTCCCCGAACCTGCTCTCGCCAGGGCGGTGCTGTCCGGGTTACCGCGCCCCATACGGTTGTGAGAATATTGAAGTCGTCCCGGGCCTCACGCTCCTAGGCCCGCACTCGCCTTGGCGAGGCTGCCCTAGTTCGGGCTCCGCGGCGCCGGGCCCAACAGGCGGATCCCGGGCCACGCCCTTATCGGGCGAGGGGCCCCAGGACCTGGGGGCCGAGCTTAGATGTGGTTCGATATATGCCGGGATCCGGAGGCCCGGGCTTGGATATGGGATGTGTCAGGACGACCTTCCTGGACTCGCTCTCGCTTGGGCGCAGCTGTCCGGGTTATCGCTCCTAGTCTGGGTGCCGCGTTGCTAGGCTCGCACTCGCCTTGGCGAGGCTGCCCTAGTTCGGGCTCCCCGGAGTCGGGCCCGAGAGGCGGATGTCGGGCCGCGCGTTTGCCGGACGAGGGGCACTGGACGACGAGCGCCGCGCTCGCCGCGTGCGAGGTTGCCGCTGGACTTGGTGCCGTGGCCAACAACCCACGCATGATGGCTTGGAGCCACGGTGCGAGGAGCGGGGGTGCGCGTTGTCACCGAGGGTAGCGAGGAGGCTCCTGGGTCCTTGGAACCCGAGAGGTTGCCCTGGATCGGGAGCCGGGCTCGGCCCGTTGATCATCTTGACCGTTGACCCAAATCGGACCGTCCGGACAAGGATCGGACCATCCAATCAGGGCGATCGAACCGTCCGCCTTAGGATCGGACCGTCCGAAGCAGGGCGATCGGACCGTCCGCGTTAGGATCGGACCGTCCGAGTCCCGACGATCGGACCATCCGCCGAGGGTTCGGATCATCCGAACCACCTCGATCGGGCTTGGCCTGCTACTGCTCCTGCCGGAACTTCCTGACGCGCTCGGCCAACTTTTGGATGGCGCGGCACTTCGTGAGGTCGTGCGAGTCCGTCTCGTGGATGGGGCACCACTTCCGGGCCATTGCCGGCTCGACACGCTCGGCCAAGCCCTGGACGGCGCGGCACTCCGTGATGTCGTGCCGATCCGTGTCGTGGTAGGCGCACCACCACCGGGCTATGGCCGGCTTGAGATGCTCGGCCAAGCCCTGGACGGCGCGACACTCCGTGATGTCGTGCCGATCCGTGTCGTGGTAGGCGCACCACCCCCGGGCTATGGCCGGCTTGAGACGCTCGGCCATGCCCTGGACGGCGCGGCACTCCGTGATGTCGTGTCGGTCCGTGTCGTGGAAGGCGCACCACCCCTGGGCTACCGCCGGCTTGACGCAATCGGCTGAGCCCTGGATGGCGCGGCACTCCGTAAGGTCGTGCCAGCCCGTCTGGTGGAGGGGGAACCACTTCCGGGCCATTGCCGGCGGCGACGGCGCACGTGTGGCCTTTTGCCGCTTGCCGCCGTCATCGCCTCCGCGGGCAGCCTGGCTCCGGGGGTTGTCCGTAGCCGCCAAGGCGAAGTCCTCGGCGGCCTTCCTGGCCTTCTGGCGCTTCCTCCTGTTCCGCCGTGACGCGGAACGTGAGAGCTCGCCATCCTCTCCAGGGCCCTTGTCGGGGGTCTCGGGAGGCGGAGAGGAGCAGCGTGGCAGGCTCGCCACAGGGCTAACATTGCCCGGCGGGGTGAAGCCGCCGGACCCCTCGCTGTAGTCTCGCGGACGATGGCCTCCTGCCATGGAATGCGCCGGTGTTGGGGACGCCGGCGTATCACCTGAAAAGGAAATTCCCCCTACCTGGCGCGCCAGCTGTCGAAGGATGAAACTCCGATGGCGGGAAGTCCGGTGACCCCCCTTTGAGGTTCGGCCAGGGGAGTGGTTCTCAGGTGACCGCGACGTCCGGTGGAAGAAGGATGGTTCGATGGATGGATCGGCACACAAGAAAGACAGGAGGAAGTAGACAGGTTCGGGCCGCACGGAGGCGTAATACCCTACTCCTGTGTGTGGTTTGTTATGTGGAGATGAACGGATGTGGATTGTTGTTACAGTGGGTTCTTCCCGGGGTGCTCGGGCCCTGGGAAGCTCTCTCTGGAAGCTATCCTCTAGAAGTCTCTGTCATTGTCTAAGCAATCTGAGTTGTGTCCGTCGCCCCCCGAGCCTGTGGCATGGATTCTCCTTTTATAGGTCAAGGGGAGTCCACAGTGCCAGTACACGGAGAGAGATTTTCTGGTGAGTTCTTCTGTTGCGCACGTTCGCCTGCTACGCCCATGCCGGAGTTGGTCTGCTGCAGGCGGCTAAAGTCATGAGGATGTGACGGGATGTGACGGAGCACGTCGTCACTGCCGAAGTCAAAAGTCTTCTGACTGCATTGTCTCGTGCCCACGGGGGGCCATCAGGAGATGCCCACGCGTGGCAGAGCAGGTGACAGGGGCGACAGGCCCTGTCACCTCGTCATTAATGCAGGTAGTTGGAGAGTTGGTGCGCTCCCAGGGAACGCGCCCCGGGACCGTTCGTGTGGGTCCCGGGACCGGGGAATGTCCCCGGAACACGGGCCCTAGGAAGACGCACCCGGGCAAGGCGCACCCGGGCGAGGCGCACCAGGGCGCGGGGTGGCACACCCGGGTGAGGCGCACTCGGGCACGGGGTGGACGCACCCGAGCACGGGGTGGCGCACCCGGGCCCGGACAGTGCTCGGGCCCCGGGCACTTAGCGGGAGAGCTGGCCGTAGCCGGCCGCCAGTTGTGCGGAATGTGGGCCCCGGAGTAGCTGACGAGGTAGAAGGCCCACGCGACCCCGGGATACGTGAGACCCCCTGTCCCGTTTCGCCGACATCAATGTACCCCCCGAATTCACCTTATGGAGACTTGCGTTCTCACGGACGGCGCCACTGTTATGACCTTGGGTCACGAACAAGAGAAATGGGGATAGAAAGGGAAATATTTTCACCCGCCTATTCTTATAAAGTGTATTCAGGGAAGTATAAGTACTTAGCCACTGTTCTAGTAAAAATGTAAGTTATTCATTAGAGTGGGATTTATCCAGCTTCTATGGCCTAGGAAAGTGTACAAGGAAGTTACAAAGGCGCCTCTTACGAGACCACAAACCCAAGGGGTAAACACGGTAAGTCAAGCCTCTTTCGGGACCACCTAGGTACAATTGTTAAGAGTGGTTGAAGCTGGTACTCTCACCATGTGGAGGAATATTCCATCTCAGTGGCATACGCAGTAAGCTTCGCCTCGACTTCGAGGTCTGCTGGCCCTCTAGGAGAAATGTTCTTGCCTCTTTGTCCTGGTCTGTTTGGCCTTCTGTGCGAAATGTTCTCGTCCCTTTTGTCTTGGCAAAATGTTTTCCCCCATCGGGCTGTAACAGCCCTAAAAATGACTAAATTTTAAAACCGTTTTTATTTTTGTACATTTTCAAAAATCCACGTCGAGTTTATTGTTTCGTTCAGTTTTAAAATGTCATTCTTCGTTTGTCGTAATTACTTCTTCGTTTTCTTTTTCCTTTTATTTTTAATTTTTTTAATTTTCTCGGAAGTGCAAATCTTTCTATCCATCAATCCTTTCATCCTAAATTCTCGCGGACGAGTCCGCGTCGTTCTCGGGTCATCGGCCCATTTTTCCTCATCGCCGACCCGTTTTCTCGGCCCGAATCTCTTTCTCTTTACTTTTCTACTCCTTTTGGCCAAGGCTGGCCCAGCCCAGGCCAGCCCATCACCTCCACGCCTCAGCCTCTGCATGGAGGAGGCAGAGCGCTACCATCGCCGTCGCTGCTTCTGCTTTCCACGCCACGCAGCTGCTTCTCTTGCCCACGCGTCACTCTCCTGCTCGTCACCGAGCTAGCCGAGCTCCAGCCGAAGCTCATCTCCCTGAACTCAGACCCAGTGAGCCATCACCGCCGTTTCCTGCTCGCTGCATCCATCCACCGCCGCCGCTCTCTGTCTCTCCCTTCTATCTCCCTCTCTGTTGCTCCTCGTCGGTCGGCAGCAACAAAGAAAAGAATCACTATCTTCCCCTCTATCTCCTGCACAGATCTGCCCCAAACCCTGCTGCGCCTTTCGCCGTCGCCGGAGACGAACAGGGCAAGAGCCCCAGCTCTGGCTGCCACCTGCAAGACTACAAAATCCATCGCTGTCATCATCTATCTCTCAAAATTGAGGTGACCATCGTCTTCTCCACACCGAGCCCCATCTTTCCCCTCTCCTTCCACTGCCGCTCCGCCCCCGGAACCTCGCCGGCGCCGCCGCGCCGTGCCGCCCCTACTATGGCCACCGCTTGCCGCCTGGCGTGCCGCCGCCTCGGCTCTCCCCAGCCCAAGCCGTCGCCATCTCTGGCTTCCCCTTGCCGCCCTGAAGCTCCCCAGCCACCGTGCCCTGCCACCAGCTCACCGGAGTGCTGCTGCCGTGGTCTGCCGCCACCGCCACGATCTGCTCACCGCCGCCAGCCCTGCCGTCGCCGAGTTAGCTTCGTGGACCTTGGGGAATGGATTCGTCCCAGCCCCAGGAGCCTGGAACCGGTCCTACTTCGCCGCTCCTCGGCCTCCCTCGCCGCCGGCGCCCCCGAACCGCCGCCACCTCCTGTTAACTGAAGGAAACCGAGAGAAAACCAGTGAACCAGCCATTTCCTTTTAAAAGATAATTCAGAAAATTCCTTAATTCGTGGTTCAATTGGTTCACTGTTCATTTGACCTCAGAACACAAATCCAAGACCTATTTCTGACTCCTTGAATTATTCCGAATCCATCCGTACCAGTTTCGTCGCGATCTGAGCATTCGTTGACGAAAACCTAATTATGGTTTTAGGGTTTCCGCTCGACGCGACTTCAGAAAAATCCCAAACTTCTTCCATAATTCCTCTTTTAATATTCTGTACACTTTCTAAATTTTTGGTATTTATTTGGAGTTATTTGCTTATTTATTTTATTTGTGTATCGATAGATTTCGCCACAGCAGATCCAATCGAGGAGTCCGAGTCTATAGCTGACGCATACGCCTACGCAGTCGTAAGAGGAGACGATTAGTATGACTACGCCGATCCCGAAGGCAAGTCATGCATCCTTTGAACAATAATTGAATCTAATCTGGAGCTAGGTCATATTTTGGGTAGAGTTCTACCTTGAAGTACTTAAATAGGATGCATGAGTTAATTTTCTAAAGTATTTCGAAATAGATAACATCTTTTATTTGATATTGTTATAATGTAATGCCATGCCTTGAGTTGAGCCTAATATATATATCTTTGATAACTCTAGGTTAATCTTGCTTATTATGAACATGTTGAATATTATATGAAATTGTTATTTTATGTGATAGTTTTGGAAGTATATGATATATTTAAAGTTTTAAGGACATAACCCCCTTGTGCCAGTATAAGTGACATAGTTAGCGCCCATCTGCACGATCGAGGTATTCGAATCCAGTGTGTACTGCTCCAGTGAATTGAACTTCTACAGCCATTTAGTGTATTGGCATTTTAGGCTTTAACGTGTGTAATGGCCACTGAGTGATGTAAGATTATTTGTTTATATGAGTGTGGGTGCTGCGGTGCCATTTGCGGTCTTTGAGGACTGCATGTTCCTTCTAGTCGTGCAATAGTGGGTGAATGAGTTGTCGGGTTGGTGCACACCCTCGCGAAGGCCAAGTTGAGGCCAACAGGCGTCTTGTCCTATAACCTGCTAAGCAGAATAGAGATGAGCTTAGGGCAGTACTACACTTTATTATCTTCAGCCTAGCTAGCTGTGGGTATCGTGCGGGTAAAGCTGGGTAGACACTGTAGAATCGTTTGGTATTCGAATACGCTGTGCTCTCGGTAAATGGAGATATGTCTATGGGTGAATCCAGAGTAATGGAATAAGTAGAATTGTGATAATGGTTTAAATTGAGATCATGTAATATTAAACCCTTTAAAACTAAATTTGTTTATAAATTGGGATGTTTGTGAACTACTGATAAGGTTTAGAGTTAAATCAGTTTTCCCCTTTGTTATATCCTGCATTACTATATATTTCCCTGCATGGCTTGCGGAGTACTTGTGTAGTCAGTATTGTATATTTTGGGCTCCAGCTGTTTAGGAAGAAGTTGCAGGTGAAGCCGAGGAAGCCGTTGATCTGCTGGATTGGGACGAAGACGAAGGCTTCGAGTTCTAGGTCAACTCTACACTCAGGCCGTTCCTGTAGTGCAGAGTTGCGTCTTTTGGTTGTACGTGTACGACCATAGGCCCGTTGTGTGCGTGTGTTGAGTTTGGGTTGTACTAGAACTTTGTCGATTTGTATAATTAATTGAAGTTCTGTTTCTGTATCATTCTATGTGTAACTGAATTTCCTGGGCGGTTATGTATGTTGTGGGGATGTTTAGACCCCCTCTGAACGGTCCCCACATGGGCTGATCGGAATCTTTTCACCAAAAGAGTACTTTGCAAAATAGTTCAACCATTAGCGAGTGGTTATCACTACCGAGTGTCGGTTGAATAGGGAGTTCGATGCCTGTCCTGCTCCAACAAATCTAAATTCGACTGAAAGGTGCGATTGAATTATAAAGTTCAGATTCTAATTATATTAAAATTTAAAATTGTTAGATTGGAAAATAGTGAAATTGAGACATGAGAGTAAGAGATTACAGCTTGATATTTACAATAATTCTGAATTCAAAAATTATTCTAGACCTCAAAAATTAAAAAAATTAAAAGCTCAACTGCTTGCACCTCTTTAAACAAACTAGTGCCATGCCTATGGTTTTACGGTCTATACAAAGCTGGTTTTATGAGGTTTATTTATGAAAACACCGATTTTTTTGGGTGGCTGGTTTTTAGGGAGAGTGGTTTGGATTATTTTGAGTGAAATGGTTTTTTTAGATGGGACAAGTACGGTAGCTCTATTTTTATAGCAGCAGCGATATATAATAAAGCCAATAGGCAATCAAAATACCGCCATTGCAACCCGTGCCACCTATAGGCGAGCATTAGATCATCACAGCCGCCGGAGCAGAAGCAGCGACTGCGCGGGCCGGCGAGCTCCGGAGGACAGGTGCCGCCGGCGACGGCCTCCCGCGCCCCATGGTGAACCCTCGCGTTCCGTCGGGCATCCTCGGCCCCTGCGGCGCGTGCCGGGGGATCATCAGCAGGGAGTCGAAATGCCCGGCCGCGGCGGCGCCGGCAATGGCTTGCGCGGCGGGATGCTGCGCCCCGGTGGCGGCGTGCGGCCTGCTTCCCCGCCCTCTCCCCCACGACTTCTTGCCATGGTGATCTTCCTGCTGTCAACAATCGAGGTCATGAGGCGTTGTTGTTGGTCTGTAACAGGTTAAGGTCAGGTTCTATGCTAATTGCTTACATGGTGGTCAGGCAAGTGGTGGTCCGCCATTGGCGAATCGGACGACGCCTGGGACTGCGGCGAGTGCTCGTCGTCGGAGATCATGACGTGGTTGAAGTCCGGCCGCTTCAGCTGTATCACCGATTTCGGCTACAAACAGAGAAACAAGAAAACAAAATGACACCTAATGTTTGACTGCTCTAGTTGGCAGCTGCCTTTCCGACTACTGGTTTGCATGGAGAGGAGTTTCAGAATTCAGATTACCGATCGACGTAGCACCGCACGAACACGGAGCCCCTTCCTCCAGTTGCGTTCGTCGTTCAGCTTCTCAACCTGTCAGTCAAAACAGTTTCATTTCTTCAGTACTGCCACAAGTATTTAATAAATTCAGAGAAACGCAACGATTCATTGATCTTTACAAACTGGGCGCAGAAACTTACTGCCCGATTGGCTTGCTGTGAGGTCTCATACTCTATGAGCGCGTGCAACTTTGGAAGCAGAAACCAAACAGAAAACAGTATCAGGTTCAACAACAGCATATATGCATGCAGATATGTAAATCAGGCTGCAAACTGGAACAGTAAGTACAGCTTGCGTATATGGATTTGTTTGTCAGAGTACCTTGTTACTCACTAGCGCGTCAGACTTTGACGATCTCGCGGAGCTAGGCTCTTGTGGATGACATATCCTGATGTTCTTCACGCTGTTCATGGAATGAAACTACATGCAGTTAATATGGACGTCACAGATTTATACATTGAAAAAAAAGGATTTATACATCAACAAGGAAATCGATCTGAGATGTCTTCTGACCTTCCGATGGTGCCGAAGATCTTCTCAAGGCTGTTTCTGGTTGAATCCTCGGGCAGATTCTCCGCAATCACCATTCGAGACTGCGATGGCAGTTCATTGCATTGGTCTTAGATGGTTCAGAATGCTAAGTACGCTTGTAATAAACATTTGAATTTCACATAGGAAAATTTTGCTGCTGATTACCTGCAACTCTTCTTTGTGTCGCTCAGTGAATGGCTGTGCCCGGCGCACTTTCTTGCCGTCATCACTCACAACCTGCACAGCTCATGGATTTTAGGATTCAGGCAATAATAAGAGTCAAACTTAACAACGGCGACTTACGAGCTTTGAGGATGTGCTTAGAGCATTCACCAGCAGTTGGTTGGTCACCCCCATAGCCTTAATTTTCTTCCAGGATGAAATCACAGACATAGGGACTGTCCAACACATGGAAAGGAACATAATTAAGTTTCTGTTAGATTATTTCCTCAGTCATCAATTACCTCATGTACATAAGTTTCTGTTAGAATTTTTCTTACTGGCAATAGTTATCTCATCTTAAACAGTTGTATGTAGTGGTGAGTAAAACTAATGGTTGTTTTCTCTTACCATAGCACTCAGGATCTTTGTTCATGATCTTCATCAAGAAGTCGTTTGCAACCAAATTCGTGTCACTGAATTGGTACTCGACCTGCACGATGTAAGAACGCAAAAGGGTTGGCCTAAAGGGAGAAACAGAGGAAGGAAAGGAACAGTGTTGAATTCCAACAGAACATTCGATTCAACCCAAGATGGCATCATCTTGAAACGCAAACCTGCTTGATGATCTTGTGGGCAATGTCGGCCGTACTCGCCCCCTTGGGCTGTCCATTGCCGCCAATGGCGCTGGTGCCGACGCCGCCGCCGCCGATCTTGCCGTGTCCGAAATCCGGCAGGAAGAAGGTCGGATCCAGCTCGGCGAAGATGCTCCAGTCCGCGCCCAGTCCAACACCGCTGCCTGGCAGCTGCAAGAAGGGCGAGTAGTAGCCTGCGACCGCCATCGGGCTGACCGCCGGCGACCGCGGCACAAACTCGGGAGCGTGCACGTTTAACCTGAACGGCAGCGTTGAGCACTCGCCGCCGCTGCTGCTCGCCGCCGCCGGTGCCTTGCCGGCGTTGCCGTGGCTCTCCTGCTCCATGGCCGTTCAGTCGATCCAAGTGGCAGCGTAGGACGGTAGGACACAGATGTGTCATGCAAGATCCGATGGAGTGTACAAGAGCGCGCGAGTCTGTTGATAACTTGTATCAGCACGGGGCGCCTTGTGAGGCTGCTTTGACGACTTCTTTGTGAACACTTTTGTGAGGCTAGAGTGTTTCTTGCGCAGCTTTTTTCGCGCCTCTTTGTGTGGGGTGGGGCATCCATATTATTACCACTACTGTAGCAGCAAGGCCGTTGACCAACAAGCCAGTCGGGCAGGGCAGCCAATTTCGTTCAGAAACAAAACCAGGCCTTTTCTTCAGTTTTGGTGGCCCATGCACGCTGAATATGCCTGGGCCACGACCATTTTGAGCCCAAGACTCTGGCTCAACTAACGACGACATTCTGAAATCAGCGGAACAGCCAACTCTCCCTAGCCCCTCCCGATTCCCGAACCCAATGCCGGCGCCAGCTGGCGCGCCCTGGCACCAGCATGCCACCGCCGCCGCGTCCTCCTAAATGCCTAGAACGCTCCTCCTCCTCCTCCTAGTTCTCTTCGTTCCCTCCAGGGCGCTAGATCTCACCCTCTCCTCCACGGCCGCCTTCCCTTCCAGTGCTGCCCATCCGACTGCTACACGTCGCCGCAGGCCTAGCCGGTCTTCGCCAGCCTCATTGAACGCGTGCCCCACCCCTTCTTCTACTCCCTCGCTGACATGGGAGTGCCCCGATCGCCCCCACAACCACAAGAGCATCGCCTGCCTGCACAAGGGCAAGCACTTCCGCAAGCCCGACATCTCTGAGACTATCCAGCACTTGCTCGGGGGAAGATAGGAAGCGGCTCCCCTAGGGTGGTGGTCTTACAATTTATGATCGGCAATAATGAAGGGTCAGATCTAGAGCTTGATGGTAACACAAGACTTATACAGGATCATGTCCTCAGGAAGAGTTAATACCCAGCGATGCATTCGTCGACCTTGACAACGAAGAACAGGTTTCGGGCGAGGCGTTGTTTCCGTGCAATATGTTCTTCGACCCCGACAGTCTGCAGGCGGCTTCGGACAGCAGTAGCCATAGGCTTAGTTTTTGTACTCCTAGTCCAACTAGGAGTTATATTAGTCCTTCGGACTATAGCTCTTCTGATACCAAAGAGACTAGCTTTTCGGGGTCTAAGTTGTAAGATACCTTTTGTACTCTAATTTTAACATGGAATAAACATGGAATAAAGTGTCATATGCCTCCTTACATGTTTGTTAACGCCTATCGGCTTCGGCATATGCCTTTTTTCTCTTTTTTTGATGGGATCGCTTTCGCTTGGATTTGCAAGTATGTCATAGCTTGGACGATATTGTCCTTTAGCTGCTCGCCGTCCTCCTGCCTTCGATACATAGCACCAAGTTAGCACTCGGCGCTGTGTGTTATTATTTGTCTTTTTGGCGGTTGAATGGTACTTCAGCCGCTCTCTGTCCCGCTGTCTTCGACAGATAGCGCCAAGTTCAAGTGCTTGTCCGGTGGGTTGTGTTTTTTTTATATATTTTCGGCAGCCGAACGGTGCTTCGGCCGCTTGACGTGCCCCTGCCTTTGACAGATATCGCCATGTTAGCACTTGGCGCTTGTCTGGCGGGTTGTGTTTGTTTTTTTATATATTTTTGGTCCTTCGGCTGCTCACCGTCCCCCTGCCTTCGACAAATATCGCCAAGTTAGCACTTGGCACTTGTCCGGCGGGTTGCTTTTTTATATATTTTCGGTGGTCGAAAGGTGCTTCGGCTGCTCACCGTCCCCCTGTCTTCGATAGATAGCGCCAAGTTGCGATCTTTTCGTGTCTTCGGTTGCTCACCAGCTAACTTGGCGCTTGTCCAGCGGGGTTGTTTTTACATGCTGTGCGTTTTGACAGATTGTTCTCAATTCCGGTGTTTGATTGAGTGATGTTGTGATCTTTCTGTGTCCCCCGTTTGGTAGAGCGCTGATTAGGCGCTGTCTTTTTAGGTCACTTGTGACTGATTCACACATGGACCGGAGGTTTTTATACTGGTTCGGCCCTCCGTTGTGGATAATAACCTTTCTCTCCAGTTTTTGTAGACAAGTGCGGAAGGCTTACACTTTACATATTTACATGAGTACAACCCTTTACTCTAAACATAGTAATGCTTCAGGGAAGCCATGTTCCATGTGTGCTCCAGCTCTTTGCCCTCCATGGTTGCCAGCTTGTAATCCTTTTCGTGCAATCCACGAATCACGAGGTATGGCATTTCCCATTTCGACTCAAGTTTGCCCACTGCCATGGAGTTGGCCTTCTTTTTTAGCACCATGTTTCCTGGCAGGATCTCCTTCGGCTGCACTTTTTTGTTATATAGTGCTGTGGTCGAATTGGAATATTTCGCTATGGTTTGCAGCATTTTGACTCTTATCCCCTCCAGCAATTCTAGTGCAATTTTGCAACCATTCTCTTCTTTGCCCAAGAAGATTACTCTAGGTGAGTTCGCCTCTAGTTCACTTGGGGTCATTGCCTCTTCGCAGTATACCAGCATAAATGGGTAAAACTTGGTCAGCCTTGTGGGGGTCGTGCACAGTGCCCATAGTACTGACATCAGCTCCTCTGGGCACTTTCCCTTCGGTGCTTCATCCAGCCTCTTTTTTAGAGCTTTGAGTATGTTGCCATTCGCCCTCTCAACTGCTCCGTTCGACTAGCGGTGTGATACGGAGGTGAAATTGATTTGCATATTCATCCCTTCGCACATCTCCCTAAATTTGGCTGAATCAAATTGATTTCCATTGTTCGTGACAAACTTCTTCGGTATTCCGAAGTGGCATATGATGTTTTTCTAGACAAAGCACTGGACAACTGCTGAAGTTATACTGGCCAATGGTTCTACTTTGACCCACATGAGAAGTATTCGATCATGACAATGGCGAACTTGTAACTGTTTCTGGCCAAGGGGAATGGGCCTATGATGTTCAACACCCACGGCACGAAGGGCCACACCAGGAGAAGCGGTTGCTGGTTGTACTGTGGAGTGCTTTGGGACTTCCTGTGCTTCTGGCATCCTAGGCATTTCTTGATGTGTTCTTCATAGTGCTTCAAGATTCTCGGCCAGTAAAACCCATGGCAAAGTATCTTGGTTGCCACCATCCATGGTGCTTGGTGGGCTCCACTGCCCTTCGTGCACCTCTTTTATCATCTCTCTCCCTTTGGCTTCAAAGACACAACGAAGCAGTGGTTCTAAGATGTCGCTTTTGTACAACTATCCTCTAATGAGTTTTTACTTGCGTACCTGTGGGCACCCCGATTTTCTGTACTATAAGAGGTAATTACTATAACAACGCGAAATATCTGGATGGATGGGATCTCGAGTAAAAACCAAATAAGTGCAGTAACCATCCAACCTCATTGCAGCCTTGTCATATAAATCACCAATTATAATGCAAAACAACCGAAACGCCAGACTAAGAACACGAGAGATATTTGGAAGAATAATTACACCAGTCCGCACGGCGAGATATGCCCGTCAAACCACACGAAGGCGGCGACCAAACATGATACATATCTCTGAGGACATGGTCTACGGTTGAACTATTCTCCATGTATCTCAACTGTTCTAAGTCTATACTCATGCAGACTAGCCCCAGGAAAATTGCTAGTCCACACTTTCATCTCTAGCAATGGTATACAATAAATGGTTGTACAGGCAAGTAAACTAAATTTACTACATCAGAGTTACATAGGTCGAATGACCGAATAATATGATTCAGCGGAAGCTTGTCTATCCATACCACAGATAATCCGACTAGGGGTACACCCCTTAAAGAATCAATCCTGAAGAAGCAACGAATTCCCGTAGCGCTCAACCTATAGCAAGGGTTATAATCATACAAGCAAGAGTCAATACATTACCGAAATAATGTACTGGCAAGGACAATCCTATATCGCTACATGCGAGCTCTAAATCAAGGAGATAGCTATTTGTGGGTTCAGTTTTGCATAAAGCTAATTTTAGTTCACAATCATTTGCAACGGTATTTAATAAAACATTGAAAACACGTATAATAAGTAAAGAAGTGATCAACATAATAATTTTCCTTTATTTGCTGCCCTCCTCGGCAACAAGTCACCATAAGCATTGTCATAAGCATCATAATTCTCATAAATCACCAATCCTCATCCCAACTTTATAAACACATTTAAAAGCATAAATCTATACTCAATGGACACAACCATGCCGCTCATGACCGTGAGCACGGCTAACCGATTAGTTTTGACTCTGCAGAGTTTGTACAACTTTACCTACACGATGTGATTGCTCTAGTTTGTCCAGTACCCGTCGGTACCATCACACTCTACACATTGAATGCGGTCTAGAGGTCACAACACAGCTTTTACATTACCTAACATTTAGCCTTGCACCAGCACGAGATGTGTTACTCCACATCGGGGCGCTATCCCGATGTCGTGGGTGGCGGGCCCACGCCTTAAACCCAGCGCCGTGGCGGCAGCCTTCCTGGCTCCCCACGAGGCACACAACGTTGTATTGGACAAACTTAGACGCCTATGCCATGAGATGATCACACTGTCTCTCATGGTTCACATAGGTAGCTCCTCTAGACAGCCCCACAGTACAGTCGTAGGCACTGCCCATACTACTCTGCCTACCAAAATGCAAGGCTAAACATTAAGTAACTTAATCCACTATGGCCATCCCATACTAGCACATGTGATTGTATTGTTTAACATGAGAAATAACATTGAGTTCGGTCCT
Source organism: Oryza meyeriana var. granulata (assembly GCA_003991445.1). Classification (NCBI taxonomy): domain Eukaryota; kingdom Viridiplantae; phylum Streptophyta; class Magnoliopsida; order Poales; family Poaceae; genus Oryza; species Oryza meyeriana. The sequence goes on along the minus strand of RYFJ01004141.1, from coordinate 51,381 downwards.
TAATTGACCCAGGCGAACACTCCCCCTATTGGTGTGCAACTACTCCATATGCACACCACTTGCTGCCCGAGTCTAAAATTAGGTTTTTCACCATTTTAGTTCACAAATAACCAGAGGCTTCACCTCTGTCCAGAAGTTATAAAATTCCCATTTTTTAAAGGTATATAGTGATCACTGTGGTATTTAGCACATTACTAAGCATGGCTAAGCATAAGCAAGTGTATTAATTTAACATAGACCCTCATGGGTACAAATCAAGTATTATAACCAAGCCTAGGGTTACAAACAGCAAGGAATACAATGTTTTAAGGTGGATCATGCAACTAATAGGTTATAACTACCATTGACCACAATTCAAATACCGTTATTCACAAATACGCATGCAATTTTACAAACAACACATTTCATTTCCCAAAACATAGGATTCAATTTGTTCAAGGAGGAGGGGAGAAAACTTGCCTTACTCTTGAGTACTCGGATACCAACTATCTCACTTCTTCACCGATATCGAATTCGTTCTCTAGAAAGAAAATAACGTACGACCGAATAAATAGCAAATAATGCGAAAAATCCAAAATGCTCTAATATGCATGAGATTCATACTTTAGGTTGCTACTGGTATAAAGTGAATTTAGATGAAAGAATTTCTATTTTATCACGTTCTGTTTGAGAGTTATGAATTTTATGAGTTTTATACGAAAATACGTCCGAATACGATATAAGGTAAAATTTGAAGTTATTTTAATATGTGTAAAATTTACACAGTGGTTTGGTACTGGTTTTAGGTAAATTTTGATGAAAAGATTTCTATTTTATCAACTTCCAATTTGGAGATATTAATTTTATAAGTTTTAAGCTTCTATACGGTATCTATACATATACTTTAATATACATGTGTTTTAGGACTATGTTTCTATGAAATATAACTTTATATATTTAGGGAAGGATGTCTGTGAACTTATTGCCATTTGGGTGTAACTCATTTAGAGTTGAAATGGAGTTTATATAATTTTTAGAAATTATTTTACTTTTTATATTCTATACGAAACATTTATACTTTGTATAAATCATAAAGATGTTTTATGTACAATATTTTAGCTAATACTCTGTTTTTCAGAAATGAGAGCAAAATGTTTTAAAGTTAACAAATTTGGTTTCATATTATTTGGAGCTAATATGAATTTCCTATGAATTTTGGAAGTCAATATATATTATGTATTCTAATTTATGTATTTACCTATTACAAGTTTTATATAAGTGTCTTTCATATAAATTAAATTGGGTTTTAGTTTACTGCAGTAAAGATCAATATTTCATGAATTTACCAAACCTTAATTTAAGGTAAAGATGAAATAACTAAATTTGCATATGAGTTATGTGTGGTATTATTTACATTATTTTTGAGAAATTTTGGGTACTGGTTCTTCCAGATTTCAGGCAACAGGAATAAATTTCATAATTTTTTGATTCCAGAAAAATTTGATTCATCCAATTTGGAGTTAAAATGAATTAGTTATGGATTTTACAAATTTATCCATTTTTCAGTTAACAAGAAATACTTTTAGCCTTTTTCTTAAATTTTTCTGAGATTTTAAATGGCTGGGTCCACCGGTCAGTGAGTGCCAATATGCAAAAAGGCCCTTCGGATTTCCAAGAATCAACCCGCACTCCCTAATCACGTGCAAAAAGTGGAATTCGTTAAGAGTCCTTGAATTTTAGAGTTATTGCTAATGGATCCTTAGCCCACATGGCAGTCAATACATTCTTTTCAAATCAGGACCTCGCATTTTTCTAATTCTAGAAAGCAAGTCCCTCGCGTGGGAGAACAGGGCAGCCATGACCCTAGCTCGGTTTTTGGCTCACCGCTGGCGAACGGTGGCTCGGATGGGGTCGTGGCCAAAACAAAAGTTGTAGAGGGGGTCCACGCCCATCTAATGGTGGCAGCGGCACGGCTTGGAGTGACTCGGGCTAGGCGCAGCGACGGCTCGAGCGGTGAGAACTTTCGGAATGCCCTTGCATGTCAAGCTCGGGCTCAAATCCGGCCAATGCAGTAAATGCATGTCATCGTATGAGCTACTAGGTTGCTCACCGAGGGTCCTGCGAGGTCCGGCAAGGTCTGGATGGCAGCGAGGGCTTGTGGATTGACTCGGTGACGGCGTTCAGCTCGGCTTCACGGTGGCGTGATTCCCCGGGCAACGAGAGGCTGTGCATGCATGCCTACAAGATTAGTAGGGCCCTAGCGACACTATAGGTGCGAGGAATCGACCCCTAACTCACCAGAGAAAGCGGAATCGACGATGAGAAGGGATGGCCGAAGAGGAGGAAAATGATGGCGTTCTCAAGCTTCGGGGCACTTCGGCTTCACGTGCTCGGGCTGAGGGTTCCTGGAAAGGTTGCGATGCTTCTTGTAAAGCGTCTCGACCGGATCTGTCTCGTGCGAGTGGAACGTGGGGTCGACATCGACGGTGGCGCCCGGTGCGCGGCCACGGACAGCAGTGGCGAGGTTCGCGTTCCCGAGAGATGGCTGCACGGAATGGAACGGGACCGGTGGGGTTAGTGAGGGCATGGAAATTACATGACGTTTCCATAGTTAGGGAGAGAAAAACCTCACCGGAGAGACAATGCGCCGGTGGTGAAGTTTCTTGCCACCGGAGGAATCGATGGCCTGCAGGGCAATGTGGAGCAGTGAGGGAGGAGTCTTCTGTGGGAACTTGCAGAGGAGAGTGAGGCGAGTGAGAGGACAAGAGGAGAGGTGATGACATCGAGAGAGGAAGTGGCGTCGGGTTGTGAGGCGAGCTAGGCGCATGGGCGGCGCGTGGTGCGTGTTCCCTGCTGTGGTCAGGCGTGGCTAGCTGGGAGCATTTGTGTGGGACTTCCAGGTGGGGTCCACGACTGGCAGGGCCCTCATGGCAGCGACCAAACGGCTAGGAACGCCCAGGAGTTTAAGTCCCAGGTTGGTGTAGATGGGCTGACTTTGGGTGCTTGGTTTAAATAGCTAGGGAGAGAATCAATTCGAGCCAAAATTTCTGGAGACAGTGTTAGGTATGGACTGTTTGCTGACGAAGTTGCAAGGCTAGATGAGCTATGGTCTGTCCTAAAGAAATCTCCAAAGTCAGGGTTTAATCAGGATCTGCAGAAGTTAATCCAGAGCAGCACTATTGTGCCTGTCATTTCATGTGCGAAACTTTGGAGTTAGGCTGTGAAATTTTACCAGGTGGTAGAGGGTGGATAGGGCTACAATCCTACCAGAAATCATGGGTTACAAAGCCATAGGATGGAAATGGTGTTAGTGCAAAATCAGGGGAAAAATCTGTCTATTTCCAGATTTTCCCAGGGCATGGAAAAACTTATCGGGATTGCAACAGGTCTTGCAAAATTATGCCAAAATTCAGGCAGGCCCTGGATGATGTGTAGTATTTTAGTGAAGTTTTCCATAATTTTATATTGAGCAGATTTCTCTTTAAAATTCCAGAGGCGAATTTAATGCATATGAGCCTAATATGCATATGCAAGAAAATCCAAAAACAAGGGAGAGAAACAATAAAAATAAAGTATGCACATGCAATGGAGATGTTTTATTAATTCCCACATTTTATTACACGATTTTCGGTTAGCTCAAAATTGGGTTCGTTACAATACCTATGAAGGCCATAGCCCCGGGTACCTCAAAGAAGGCAAATACGGCCACTTGCACAGAGGGTGTGCTGGCCCATACAATTAGGGATAGAATAGAACTTGGTTTCATGTAACCTTACATAACGAGGAAAGGGATATAGTTCTAGCCGATTACTCTATGTTCTGATAAGGAAATCCCTTGGTCGAGTCCGAGTAGGATTCCTACCCTGTAACCTTATCTCCCTAATATATAAGGAGAGGTATGGAGCCCCTTAGGGCATATTGACATCTAGGATCATACAACCCGTGAAAGCAATACAAAAAAACCTAGAAGTTGGGTATTACCTCATATTGAGGGCCTAAACCAGGATAAATTCTTGTATCCTTTCAAGTCCATCGAGTTTAGATATGACAAATAGCCATATATTCAATATTGCTGATACAAAACATCGATATTTGGCGCGCCAGATAGGGGTATCATCAAGATCATCATCAACAAGCCCGATGGATCCAACCACCAGAGTCACCGCAACGCCTTCTGTCCCAGGCAAGCAATCAGATTGGGGAGCCTTGAATTCATCGCCGACAACTTCGGCAACCTCACCCTGTCTGACTCAGTTTCAATCTGATCAGTTAGGGATCAAGCTAACTTCACACCAGTTGGTCTCCTCAACGCTGCGGCAATCTTCAATGGCACGCTTCGGCGACAACCAAGATCAACGAGCCCTAGGGCAACTCTCTTTCCTAGTGTTCGACTCGGATACGGCCCTGAGCCAATCGAGATCGAAACTACGGGAGACAAGATTGTCAATCCCCCACTTGGACTCAATGACGCTGTAGCCGTCCTCAACTTCAACATGACGCGGCTTACCTAATCCTCTGGACTTCGACTCGGATACGGCCTAGAGCCACTTAGGATCGGGTCTAGGGAGGTTGGAGTTATAATCACACTGCTTCAGTACTCGGACTCCGACTCTCAGTCGGAAAGCAAGTTGGGAAGCTTCTCACCTCCACGTGAAATCTTTATGGCATCCAAAGGGGCTACCCCAAGTCAAGATGCACACCGACTACGTAAATAGTAGGAGGAAGAGGCTCACCGACTGTGTGAGCAAAAGGAGGAAGAAGATCGACATCTGCAAGAACGGGATGCTCACAACCGTGAGCTACGAAGGACTGGGCAGCAAGCACAAACAAAAATCCTTCAAACTAGAGTAGGCGACCATGACGTCTTCGTCACTCCACAACAGAACGTCGTGGCCGCTGCAACGCTACTGGATACCCTGCAGCTGGGACCTGATCACCAAGCAATGTCGACTATTGCTAGAATCAAGGCTATGATAATAGTAGCAGCGGTACAACAACACCAGGAGACTGGAGACACCTTAGTTCACTCTAAGCAAGACCACTTCTGACGCTACAACTTCATCACCTACGGCATGACACCGGGCAGTGGGCTTCGACCGCCGCCACTCGGAGTCTCACCGCGAATCGCAAGGCCGTGACGATGATCACCGATGACAATATCAAGACGGACACTGGGATAACCACGACGCCCAGGAATGACTATGCCATGATCTTTGTCAAGACCTCAATACTCGTTAGCATGAACGTGAGGAGGATGAACGCCGCCGGCTGGAAGACAAACCTGAGCACTTTGGCCTCCATCACGAGCGGTTTCACCGTCGCCGTCAGAGCTGGAGCCCCCACTCGGACGACGGAGTTCTAGCCTTAACCCATGAGCTATGTTAAGTCGACAGGCCATCAGGTTTCAAGCTAACTGGGATAGACAAGTATGATGGCAAGACAAGCCCAGAGTCCTGGTTGACTATATACACTCTAGCAATCCGAGTAGCTAGTGGCGACCACACGGCAATGGCAAACTATCTCCTTATCACCCTAGCCGACTTGGTGCGGACGTGGTTAATGGGGATTTCTTGAGGGTCTATTGACTCCTAGGGGGAACTCCGCAAGCGTTTCATGTCAAATTTCTAGGGCACATATGAGAGTCTAGAACCCGAGTACGATCTGTACCAATGTCACCAGAGGAAGAATGAGTCGCTCCGGGACTTCATCAAGCACTTTTCCGAGAAGAGGAACTCCACTCCCAAGATCAACGACGAGGTAGTTATCACCGCCTTCCGCAAGGGAGTTAGAGACACACCGTTTATTGCCAAATTCACTCGAAAGTTGCCCAACTACGTCAAAGCCCTCTTTGAGATGGCCAATAAGTATGTCGACTCGGCCGACGCCATTGCCGAGGCACTGGATGACAAGACCCGAAAGAAGGAGCGATGCGAGACGGACGACGCGACCCCATCCAAGCTTGGGAATCACAAGCACAAGTCGGAGGACCATCGTGGCCACAGTCGACCACAACCGACCACGAGCTTCCAAGGTGGACGATTACTAGAAAGTCATGAATGGACCTTGTCCTTTCCATCCAAAGGGAAAGCACACGGCCAAAAATTGCTTTATGATGAAGTTCATCACGGAGTAGACATCAACATTTGGCGAAGCCAAGGACAAGGACAAGCTAGACTCGGGCCTAGCTGGAGACTAACAAGACCCCTATGCTGAGCTCAACTATATTTTTGGAGGGCCATCGGCATACGAGTCCAAGCGGCAGTAGACATTGACCGCACATGAAGTCAACATGGTATTAGCCGATACCCCTCAGTATTTGCGGTAGTCCAAGGTTGCAATCATGTTCGATCGCATGGATCATCTCGACCGAGTGGCACACCCGGGGCATTATCCACTCGTCATGGACCCATTTATCAAGAACATCAAGATGAAAAAGGTTCTAATCAATGGTGGGAGTACTCTCAATATCTTGTTTGCCAAGATGCTCGATGAGATGAAGATACCTCGTTCCGAGCTATAGCCAAGTACAGCCCCTTTCCATGGGGTAATCCCCGGCCTTTCTTCAATGCCACTCGGTCAAATCACTCTGCCGATCACCTTTGGCATGTGGGATAATTTTTTCATGGAGAATATCTGCTTCGAGGTCACTGATTTCGAGACAGCCTACCATGCCATACTTGGGCGACCGACACTCACAAAGTTCATGGCGATTCCCCATTACACCTACATGATGCTGAAGATGCTAGGACTACTAGGAGTTCTCTCTCTACATAGCGACGTCAAGCAAGCCTTCACCTACGACAAGGAGAGTTGTGAGCTGGCATAGTCTCATGAGGCTGCAGCCGGACACACCAATATCCGACTGGCGGTGTCAACTTTTGAGGAGCACAAGAAAGTCCCGGCGAAAAAGGCACTCATCCATGGGCTCCGTATCGCCATATCGCTCGGTATCTAATGACTGGTGGTTCATGGGGATTCTAAACTCATGGTGAACCAAGTCATGAAAGACTAGACATGCTTGGACGACAACATGAAGATGTACTGTCAGGAAGTACGGAAGCTAGAGAATAAGTTTGATGGACTGGAAATCAGAACTACGGTTACCGATGCCAAGAACATTGTTCGAACATGTGAGGGTTGCCAATTCTTTGCTTGGCAAACACATCTCCCGGCTCAAGAGTTGCAGACTATCCCAATATCGTGGCTTTTTGCAGTCTAGGGCTTGACATGGTTAGGCTGTTCAAGAAGGCGCCAGGAGGGTTTACACATCTGTTCGTCACTGTGGACAAGTTCACAAAGTGGGTTGAGGCAAAACCCATTCTACCATCACTGCGGCTAGAACAAAATACTTCATCATGAGTATCATATACCGGTTTGGAGTCCCCAATCTCATAATTACAGACAACAATACTTAATTCATGGGCGGCATCTTTAAGGATTTCTGCAACGAGTTCGACATCAAGATCTGTTATGCTTCTGTGGAACACCCATAGAGCAATGGGCAGATGGAGCGCGTAAACAGAATGGTTCTCCAAGGCATCAAGGCTAGAGTGTTCGACCGACTACGGCCATATGCAGGGCGATGGGTACAAGAACTCCCATCTGTTCTGTGGTCACTCCCAACAAAGGTCAGTCAGGCAACAGGGCAATCCCCTTTCTTCCGGGTCTATGGTACTGAGGCCGTGTTACCTACCGAGTTGGAGTTCAGCTCTCCATGAATCCGGGCCCACTCTGAAGACCAATCCAATGAAGACTGACTGGTTGAGCTAGATCAATTGGAAGAAGCAGGGGACATCACCACGATCCAGTTGGCTAGATACCTACAAGGCTTGTGTCGTTATCACAGTCGTAATGTCTGTGGCCAAGCCTTTTTGGTGGGAGATCTTGTATTACAAAAAAAACAGACCACCAAAGACAGGCATAAATTATCTCCCTCATGGGAGGGGCCGTTCATTATCACTGAGGTGACGCGCCTGGGGGCTTACCGGCTAAAGCATGAAGATGGTTCCTTGATCGACAACTCGTGGAATATAGAATAGCTATGTCTTTTATTTATCTAAGCATTGTATTATGTTCAGTTCATATATATATTAATAAAGTTTTTATACTTTGACTCACTACGCCGATTGTTTCCAACCGAGTAGTGAGTCGGGGGCTACATGATAATATTATGGCTTTGCTTTATCTCGTCTAAACCCGAGTGTTTTTTTGACTAAGTCACAAAGTCTTGTAATGATCGTGCTAGTCGTACTGAGTATAGATCTAACGGGATAAGCACCTTTTAAGCTAATTCCTACCACTCGGTACGAGCAGTTAGTCGGACAAGACTAATGACGGCAATGGCAACATAAGTATTTGGCATATTTCACAAGAAACTAAAACCAAGTTATTTACAGCCTATACAACAACAAATATTGTTTATACACATCAAACAAGCATGTATGGAGTAACTCTAACAATTGCTCTTGCAGCTACTATGGTAAATCTTCAGCAATTGTCTTCACATTTTTGTGCCCCAGGTTAATCAACTTGAGTGCCTACTTGAGAGTTGTGCCGTTAGCGAACCCCTCGTCGACTACCTCAATATCCACTTGGAGATCGAGGGATTTAGTCATAGTGAAGGCCTATGTAATCCCCAAGGTCACATGCTCCGTCACGAAGGACTTCAGGATCGCTGGAGCAGCCTAAAGACGTTGAAGCACATGGGTGGCGGTAGCAGTGCTGGCGTCGGCCTCCTGCTGCTGCATGATATCCAACAGGGCCTTGGCAGCGTCAACTAGAGCATTGTGGTAGTCCTCCATATGTCGGATTTGCTCACCAAAAGACTCGAACTGCGATTGAACCTTCACTTTGTACTCTGTCCAAGAGGCAGGTTGTAAGAAGACAAGCAGAACAAGCCAAGGCATACTTGGAGTTAAACACAACAAGTCGAATGGCACACCTGCAAATTCGGTCTCTAAATTGGTCTTCATAGTCCCGAGTTTCTCGAGTTCTTTCTCGAGGCTGTCGAGCTCCTGAGTCTGGTTGTGGATAGTAGTTTCACGGACTACAAAAAACAGCGCCCAAGAGGTCAGTAAGGGACAGGAATGACAGGGAGCTACTCGGGAGACAATAGAGCTTACCTCGGATAGTACCCCTGAGACTATAAGTCTCATCCCTGAGGCTATTCACTGCACTATCGAGCCAGTCCTCCCTCTCCCTGGAGTTGAGCTGGATCTCGTCCCGTTCTCACTACAGCCTCTTTAGCTGAGTAATCTGAGGGATGAGCATGGCAAAACTCGACTCAGTTTCTCAGACTGGTCGGTGATTTTCTGTAGAGAGCAAGGATTATCGACTATGACAACACAGAGTGATGATACAACTATCTCAGCCAAGTCAAACTATTTACCTAGACTTGCTACGAGGCATTATTTATGGCCTCGTGTAGCTCAATCCGTTCTTTGTTTGCAGCCTCCTCATCCAATGTCAACTTATCCACACTCCTGTCTGGGTTCATCCAACTGAACACCTTCGGGGGATTGCGTGGTGGCACTAGTAGCCTTGGGATGCCGTCATCAGAGTCATCTCCTAAAGATGGTGATAGGGGAGGCAAAGGAGACACAGGCCTTCGTGGAGAAGGGGGAGCTGGCTCGGCGGCTTCATCCCTTATTTCCCGGCTGGGGGAGGAAGGTTTGGTTTCCGAGTGGTCCGCTGTGGCCTCAGGGGCAGAGCGGCACACGGCCAGCCTGTTGGGCATCAGCCTCAACCTCAGCCGGAGTGGTGTCTGGTACTAGGACTTGTGGTGGTGGCTCCTTGGGGTCCACATTGCTTGGCTTCCTGCAAATAGGAACCTCGTTCAAGATATTATAATAATTTCAAGATATACGAAGATATTGGAAGATTGAGTACCTCTTGGAGGTTTTAAACCTCATCCCATGTGCGGCATGGGGTGGGGCAAGTGGCGGTGAGCCCGAAGGCTTGTTGCTAGTGGCCAGTCAACCGGCACCGGGCCAGTCAGTGCGGTGTCTGGTGGTGTGGAGGCCATGGGCCCTGGGTACCTCACGGAAGGCAATATGGCCACTCGGATAGAGGGTGGGCCTGCCATGTAATTAGGGATATAGTAGAACTCGGCTTGTATTACCTTTGTTGATGCTTTATATCAGCAATAATTATATGGGGCTATTCACAAGACCTAAACTTGATGGATACAAAGGAATATAAAGCAAATTTATCTTGGTTCAGGCCCTCAAGATGAGGTAATACCCTATTTCTAGCTGTTGTGTATGCCTTCGAGGTTTCTCTGGTGAGATTAGTTATGGTGTATATTTTCTGCCCCAGGGGGCTCCTTGCTTCCCCTTATATACTGAGGAGATAAGGTTACAAGGTAGGAATCCCAATCGGACTCAACCAAGGGATTTTCTTCTAGGAACACATCGTATCCGGCTAGGACTATATCCTTTCCCTTGTCATGCAAGGTAACATAAGCCGAGTTCTACTGTATCCCTAATTACATGATCAGGCTCACCCTCTATCTAAGTAGCCATATTACTTTCCATGAGGTAACTGGGGCACATGGCCTCCACAATAGCCCCTGAGACCTTCATAGTTGAGTCATAGCTAACGCTGAGTACTCATCCTCCGTGGTGAATATTTCCCGAGTGCATTGCTCCCGAGTACCCCTTGTCTGAGTACCTCTTCTCTAAGTCCCACTTTACATCAGTTGGCAACGAGGCTATGAAGGGCTTCATAGAAAAAGTTGAATAGTGTGTGCCGAATAGGCGCACCTATTAGGTGTAGCCACCGACTTTGTGCTTAATTGTGAAACAATTAAATATAAAGTCAAAGATCTTTAACTTTTAAGTCTTTCTTAACTAATATATTTCTCAGAATTGGACCTTTCAGCATCATGTCAGCTAAAAATATTTTTGGTCAAAGCAATTTGGCTAAGCATGTAAGCTGAGTACCACTCATGGATTTTAACCCAATGTGTGGTTAGGTGTAGTTAAGAGATATTTGCATCCTAAACTTTAATGGAGACCAGCTATTGATCCTTATAAAGATATATCCTCAATACCTATTAAATAATTCAGATACCCAAACACATGTGTCTAGCAATTAGGGTTAACTTGAAGCATATCTGATTATTTTAATCGGCTCCAGTAAAATAGAAACTATACTATGATTTTAACATAGATAGCTATTGGCCCAACAAGACATGCTACTTAGGAACTCATATCTTACGGCCCATTATTGAGCAGGCCAGCCCAAGACAACCACCCAACACAGGCCTATAAATCCCGGGGAGAGAAAAAAGATTACCCTTTCTTCCCTAAATCTCTGAAAATTTTCACCTCCCGCATCGTGTGTGCTGCTCTCGTGCTCCCCGCTCCACCTAGTGCTCCTAGCTGGTCGACTCTCTCCTCGGAGGTCAATATGGTGCAGGTGTCGCCACTGCTAGAGAAGATTGAAGCCCTAAAGGACAAAGGGTTGACAGGGCCCTGGGTCACCATTACCTTCCAGAATCGGCGTACACAGCCCCTTCCTGGATAGTCTTATGGGGCCTACACTATTGGAGAAGTTTCAGAGATTTGGGGAAGAAAGAGAAATCTTTTCTCTCTCCCCGGGATTTATAGGCCTGCGTAGGGTGGTTGGCTTGGGCCGGCCAGCTCAGTAATGGGCTGTAAGATATGAGTTCCTAAATAGCATGTCCTATTGGGCCAATAGCTGTCTATGTTAAATCATAGTACGGATACTATTTTATAGGATTCGATTAAAATAATTAGATATGCTTCAAGTTAAGCCTAATTGTTAGACACATGTATTTGGGTATCTGAATTATTTAATATGTATTGAGGATATATCCTTACAAGGATCGATAGCTGGTCTCTATTTAAGTTGGGGATGTGGGTCTCTCACAAGTACACCTAACCACACATTGGGTTAAAATCCATGAGTGGTACTCGGCTTACATGCTTAGCCAAATTGCTTTGAGAAAAAAATATTTTTTGGCTGATATGATGCTGAAAGGTCCAATTACCAAGAAATATATCAGTCGGGAAAAACTTAAAGGTTAAAGATCTTTGACTTTATGTTTAATCACAATTAAGCACAAAGTCTAAAGCTACACCTAATAGGTGCACCTATTTGGCGCACACTATATTACTTTTTCTATGAAACCCTTCATAACCTTGTTGCCAGCTGACATAAAGCGGGACTTGGAGAAGAGGGACTCGGACAAGGGGTACTCGGGAGCAATGCACTCGGGAAATCTTCACCATGGAGGATGAGCACTCGGCGTTAGCTGTGACTCAACTATGAAGGTCTCAGGGGCTACTGTGGAGGCCATATGTGGGCATCCCATGATTTATACTGTATGTTACAGTTAGCACATGTCAACATGTCGATGTTTTACATCGGCAATATGATTATAGGGCTACTCAGCAGATCGAAACTCGGTGGATTGTAAAGGAACACGGGGAGTTTATACTGGTTCAGGCCCTCATTGTGAGGTAATACCCTACGTCTAGTTGGGATGTATTCCTTTGAGGATTACCATGGGGGTTCTGATGAACTTGTATGCTTCTGCCCTCATGGGGCGTCCTGCCTCCCCATATATACTGGGGGACAGGGTTACAAAGTGGGAGTCCTAGCCGGATTACGGCCAAGAGATGTTCCCTTAGAGATATAACGTACCCGGCTAGGACTGTATCTTCCTTATTATACAAGGCAAAGTCTGCCGAGGGTTACTATATCCCTAATTACAAGGTTAGGCCCATCCTCTATCTGAGTGGCCCATATGCTTGTCATGAGGTACCCGGGGCCCATGGCCTCCATAGCAGCCCCTGAGACCTTCATAGTTGAGTCATAGCTGATGCCGAGTGCTCATCCTCCACGGTGAAGTTTTCCTGAGTGCATTGCTCCCAAGTACTCTGTGTCCGAGTGCTTCTTCTCCTGAGTCCTGCTTCATGTTAGTTGGCAATGAGGCTATAAAGGGCTCCATGTAAAAATATGAATAGTGCTTAATTGTGAAACAATTAGACATAAAGTCAAAGATCTTTAACCTTGTAGTCTATCTCTAGTAGTGTCCTACCGGTATGTCAGACTCTTCGGTATCATGTCAACGGAATATCTTCAAGTCCTTCCCGAGTAATATACTACTCGTATATGAGACTCATTGGCATCATATCAGCCGGAATGGTTTTATAGTCTTCCCCGAGTAAGATATTACTTAGAAATTAGACTCTTCAGCTTCATGTCAGCTGAAAACAATTTATAGTCTTTCCCGAGTAGTGCACTACTCGGAAGTCAGACTCTTTAGCTTCATGTCAGCTAGAAAAAAGTTTGCTCATGGCAATTGTTGGCTAAGCATGTAAGCCGAGTATCACTTTATGGATTTAATCCAGTAGGTGGTCAGGTGTACTTAAAAGATACTTGCATCCCTAATTTTAATGGAGACCAGCTTGTGATCCTTATAAGGATATATTCTCAATACCTAGTGGATAATATAGATATCTGAACACATGTGTTCAGCAATGAGGCTTTCATGAAGCATATCTAATTACCCAATCGGCCTCTACAAGTAACACCAGCACTGTGATTTTAACACAGCTAGCTAACGGCCCAAATTGAGCATGTTACTGTAGAGGCTCATATCTTGGTGGCCTAGTACCGATTTTGCAGGCCCAAGCCCACTTACCAGTATAGACTCTATAAAAGGCGGGGAGAGAGAGAAAAGATTCCCTCATCTTCGCCAATCCACCAATCGCTTCGTGTTCTAGCTTCCACGCTGAAATTTCACGCCTCGCCTCGCTAGGGTTCGCCATTGTTAGCTCTTCCTCTTCGAGACTCGGGTGATTCCGCTCCTCTGCATCCATCCCAAACCTCCAGCAACATTTCCCCCAAATCTTCTTGCTCTTAACCATGCCGAGGGCTTCAGATATTCCAGAGGCGTCAGATGAGGTTTGGCCGACTTCAGATTGCGGCCAGTCCAAGCTGAAGCATCTGGAGAAGTTGCTACGACTGCAGAGCCACGATGTCATCCATTGGCATCCGGCTAGAGGAGAATTGGTTCCGGAGCCCCAGGCCGGTGAGACTGTTGTTTTCGCCTCCTTTTTCGACCGAGGTCTTTCTCTTCCATCTTCCGACTTTCTCTGCCGTCTTCTTGCCTTCTATGAACTTGAGTTGGTGAATCTGAATCCTAACTCAATCTTGCAAATTTCTATCTTTGTGACTCTTTGTGAGTGTTTTCTGGGTGTGGAACCCCATTTGAATCTATTCCGATATCTATTCCACATCAAACCCCAGCCCTCCAAGAGCAAAATCCAAGTGATTGGGGGGGGCCGGTATCTAGCTTAGGGGCGAGATGAAGAAAATTTATATCCACCTTCCCTTAAAATCTTCCCTTAAAGGCTGGCATAGGGAGTGGTTTTATTGTTCTGATCTTGAACCATGCCTCCCCCTTTTACCGGTTTGCCTCCGAAGGTTGTGCCCAACTGGACATCTGTGCCCAGTTTTGAGGAGATGGGCTAAGTTTACATGCTAGTTAGCAAAATTGATCAGCTGAAGAGCATCGGATTGACTGGTCCATGGGTGGCCAGGAGCTTCTTGACTTGCCGGATCAGGCCGCTGAAGCTGAGGAGTCACTTCGGCTGGGACTACAAGGGCAAAGGCAATCCCAGCTGGGAATATCTAGACCTGACCGATAAGCACAAGGTGACCGACATCCTGCTGGACTACTTTGCCAGTGGGGTGGTTGAAATAGAAGACTCAGAGCTGTCTGTGCCGGCTTACAGCCAGAAGAGGCCTCGCCTAGAGGTAAGCTTGCTGATGCAGATCTACTGTCCATATGTGGTGGATGCTTGTATATTGGATTCTTGATTGCTTTTTGCGATGTGTGATGTATATTGTTGAACTCACTTGCGTCATGTAAGGAGTTTGATGAAGACTCCCAAACTCTGTCGGCCGTGAAGTCGAAGAAAAGGACGTTAAGTCCTGCTGCCCAGCCCGACTCCAAAAGAGCGGGAAAGAAGCCTGTTATAGACCAGGGCAAGAAGAAAATCAGCAGGCCGAGTGTCGCAGCTGGGAGTCTGAAAATCAAAGACACCGCTAGCGCAGCTCCCAGGCCGCCAAGTCCCAGACTGGGACCAGCACAGTCAGGCTCAGCAACATCGAGCCCAAGAAGAGCGCCGCCGAGTACAAGGTCAAGCCCAGTACACCTGGCTCAGCAACATCGAGCCAAGATGGCACACCAAGTACTCGAGCACCCCAGCCGTCGGCCGCACCAGGAACGGGGGCCGACCAGGACAACAAAACACGCCGCCGACTGCCACGCCATCAGCCCGACAGGCCGGCAAGTCCCCCCAATGCCGACTTCAGGAGCCCCCGGATGGAGGTTCAAAATCTCCAAGAGGTATGTGACTTTGAATCTTCTGGAAGTCCTGTTTCAAACATTGTAGTGTCTTTGATGCTTGGCTCTTTGTGCAGGAAACGGCCAATATTGATCTCAAGGAGACCACACCGGCTTTGCTACCCCTGTTTGTCGAGCCGGCCCTAGCCAAACCAGCGCTAGCGAGACGCACCTACTGAGCCGGGTGACCGTCCCTCAGTTGCAGAGACTGAGGTCGTCCTGACTGTGAGGACTGCTGACGCTGGCTGACCAAGGTCTGGGCGGATGTTGGATCTGTTGCTCAGCCCTTGAGTCGGAGTCTCCGACGGTTGCTCGGTTCCCCCCAGTGGCCGCCGAGTTGGGGGCCAGGACCATAGACCCGTCGCCATCCTTGTCGTCGTCATCTTCAGAGAACGCACCGAACCTCCCCAGCTTTGAAGCAATCTCTCCCCCGCAGGTTCCCACCGAACGTTCCACAACTGAAAAAACGGTACAAACTCCCATGGAACAGCAAAGAGTTAGATGAGCATGATGAAATGCAGCGGGAGGGAGCGTGAGTCTGCTTGCGCCGCAATCGCCGGTCCCGGGGGGTCCGGGTATGATTTTCGCCATGCTGGAGTTCTTGTCTCAGTCCTCCTTGTTGAGTGTTCTTGATGCTTGACTCTGCTTTGCTCTGTATATATCCATTTTACTCTGTAGCAGAAGATTGTCGACTGCTACGGAGAGGATGAAATAAGGTCCTAACCCAGGCTTGCCCCCCAACTCCTAAAGCAAGATTGGGCCAGCTCCCCAGGCCTCAAAGGCGACTTGGAGCGGTCTAGCCAGGAGATAGGAGACTTGGGAGGGAGCGGTTGATCAGCTCAGGGATAAAAGGCCGCCTCTTGATTGGGCCATAGCGACAAAGACCACACCATCAGAAGTAATCTCTTGTATTTGTCAATTTCCCGACTAAGTCCTGTGTCTATATTTCTCCAGTTTTGTTGCTTCACCGACTACCCAGTTGTGTCTTGACTGTAATCTTGAGTACTTGACTATTCTGATGTACAGGCCTCGAAGCTGAGTTGAAGACCCGAACAGAGGGGGAAACCAAACTAAAGGAGGCCGAGGGGGCCAAAGCTGAGCTGGAGAAAGATAAGGCCGACTTGGAGAAGGCCAACGCCAAGCTTGAGAAAGAAAAGGCTGAACTGGAGAAGGCCAAAGCCGAATGGGAGGCTGACTATGAAAGTAAGTCTTCCCTCTGACAATGATCTTAACCAATCCATTAGGTATTCCGTCTGTAGTTTTGCTTAACAAGTTTACTTGTGGATGAACCTAGGCAGTTGCTAGAGCCAATGCCCAAATCCAGTTTCAAGTTTTTGCGGAGGAGATAAAGGTTGTCAAGGAATCACGGGAGATCCTTGCCGAGTCCGTGAAAGGGCTCCTTGACATCATGGGATCTCTCACTACGTGTGAACCAGCTCCAACACGGTCTCCCAGGTGCAGGCGCGCCTAAATGAGGCCCCGAGTGTCCTGAAGAGTTCGGACGACCGTGTTGTCGTTGGCGTGGCCCAAACCCTGGCAATGACCAAGTCGATCTACCCTAGGGCAGATCTTGAGGCCATCGAAGAGGGATTCACCGAGGAGATGACACCTGAGGAGGCGCTGGAGCTGATAACCCAAGTGAGGCTGACTGTAGAGGTGATCACCCGAGACCTGGGTATGTAAGAACAATCCATCATGCAGTTGGTATATATAAAGTTTTGTAAGGACATGTGTAAATATATATGTAATGCCACCAAGCTCTTAGTTTTTACTTAGTTATCATTAATCTTAGCCAGCTATGTAGTCTACACCAAGTTAGTCTATAGGAACTTGATAAAATCATTCACCGCAGAAAGCTGTACTCGGGCAAATGTAACACAGCCGTTTGTAAAACTTCATAACTTAAGCAAAACAGGCTCATATATTATTGACAAAGCACATATAATACATGCAGCCCCCGACTCACTACTTGGTTGGGACAAGCGACGTAGTGAGTCAGAGAAAAAATATACACATGTTGAAATATAAAACTTAGGTATAGAAAGGACGTAGCTGTTCTATATTCCATGAGTTGCTGACTAGGGCACCGTCTTCGGTCTTCAGTCGGTAGGCGCCTGGCCGCGTGACTTCAACGATGATGAACGGCCCTTCCCACATGGGGGATAGTTTGTGTCTGTCTTTGGTGGTTTGTATCTTCCTCAAGACGAGGTCCCCGACCAAAAAGGCGCGACCACGGACATTCTGGCTGTGATAACGACGCAGGCCTTGAAGATACCTTGCTGACTGGATGGTTGTGATGTCCCTAGTTTCTTCCAACTGATCTAGCTCGATCAATAAGGTGTCATTGGATATGTCTTCTGAGTAAGGCCCGAACTCGTTGAGAGCCGAAGCTCTAACTCGGTTGGTAACACAGCCTTAGCACCGTAGACCAATAAGAAAGGGGATTGCCGTGTTGCTTGACTAACCGTGGTTCTTAAGGACCAGAGAACAGATGGGAGTTCTTGTACCCACCGCCCTGCATATGGTTGTAGTCGGTTGAATATCCTGGCCTTGATACCTTGTAAGACCATACCATTGGCACACTCAACCTGCTCATAGTCGCAGACGCATAATAGATCTTGATGCCGAAGTCATCATAGAAATCTTGAAATACGCCGCCAGTGAACTGAGTACCATTGTCCGTTATGATGTGGTTAGGAACCCTGAATCGGTATAGTATACCCATGATGAAGTCCTTTGCTCGTGCCTCTGTTATGGTAGCAACGGGTTTTGCCTTAATCCACTTTGTGAATTTATCCACTATGACGAACAAGTGTGTGAACCCTCCTGGCACTTTCTTGAAAGGCCCAACCATGTCAAGCCCCCATACTGCAAGGGGCCAAGAGATTGGGATTGTTTGGAGTTCTTGGGCTGGAAGATTTATTTGTCGTGCATAGAACTGACAACCCTTGCATGTATAAACAATGTCTTTTGCATCTGTTACTGCTGTTGGCCAGAAAAATCCCTACTGGTAAGTCTTTCTGACTAACGTCCTGGATGCGGCATGGTTGCCACATATGCCCGAGTGGATCGATTGCAGAATCTGCTTGCCCTCCTCGGTGGTGACGCAGCACATGAGGACACCAGATGCACTTCTTTGGTATAGGTCTTCTCCGACTACTAAGAAACTTTTGCTTCGACATTTGATTTGTTCAGCTTGAATGCGATCTTCTGGGAGTTCATCTTCCAAAAGGAATTTGAGAACAAGAGTCCGCCAATCTTGAGATGTGACTAGTACTTCAGCTGTTGCTGAGGTAGGTTCGCCTCCCGACTGTTCAAGCACTAGTTTCTTCTTGACTGATGGCTCCATGAGTTGCTTGACAAAGATCCCAGTCGGGACCACTTCTCGCTTGGATCCCATGTTTGCCAATTCGTCTGCAGCATCGTTATATTGTCATAGGACATGTGTTATCTCTAACCCGTCGAACTTGTTTTTTAGCTTTCGGACCTCCTGACAGTATGCCGCCATAGTATCGTCGAGACATGTCCAGTCTTTTATGACTTGGTTTACCACGAGTTGAGAGTCCCCACGTATAACCAGTCGGTGAATGCCGAGTGATATAGCGATGCGGAGCCCGTGGACGAGTGCCTCATATTCGGCGACATTGTGAGAAGCCAGAAAGTGGATCTGGAGAACGTACTTGAGTTTTTCGCCGATAGGTGACATCAGTACGACGCCGGCCCCGGCGCCGCCGATCCGTAGAGAACCGTCGAAGTACATTGTCCAGTACTCTATGTAGGATTGAACACAAGAACCAAGCCTACCAGAAGGAGGTGAATGGTAGGAACACCAAAAACCAAAATCTTTTGCGGAATAAAAGAAACCCTCAAACCTGGATGGAGTATACCGGTCAGACCTGTCTCTGTTGCGTCGGTCTAATCGCCGTCTGGCCGCCGCGCTCTTGTCGGATGAATCGTTGGAATTCAGGAGGATACACACCGAAGATACTCTTCAAAGTAGAGCAACTTTATTGCATCAAGATATGTTTACAAAGTGCACACAAAGCACTCCTCTATCTCAAAACTAAACCCTACCTTTTCTCTCTTCCAAAAGTTATTCATCTAGTGCCTCAACCCCTTATCTATTTATACCTAAAACCTCCTACACAAAGTAGGAGTAGAACTACTAGTCCCACTAGGACTAAAACCCTTAATTTCCTAAACAAATACAATTTATCAAAAATACTTTCTTTTTCTTCTTCTTCCACTGATGCCACAGAAAATCAGTCGGATTGCACGAGGGCTCGATGCCGCTCCTGCCGCTGAAACCCACAGGGCCTGCAGCATCCAGCCCATCAATCAAGCAGCCCACGCGATCGATATGCAATGCATGCTACAGTACTAACACTACTGTTGCAACGAATACTTGCTCCATCCCTTCTTTCAATTTTTCTGCTCGATTTTACTCCGAATTTGTCCGTGATTTTTTCGGCGCTTACACATTCAATTTGCGAAGCCCGTTGCGAAGAGCTCCCACACGGTGTCTATCCACTATATACCACTTTGTGTCTAACTTTGTCACTCGGCACCCTTGACCGTTCTGGACCTCAACTCCTCCCTGAGTTTTGTCCTGATCCTGCTATTGACCGATGTTGATCCAAGACAAACTGACTTTAGTCTAACCTTATCATATGGCATCCCGACCGTGCTAGACCTTGGTTCCTCCTTGAGCATAGTCTCGTCCTCACCATTGACTAAGGTTAGACCTCAAGTCACCTGCACACAAATAGACAAAACAACTATTTCTGGGCACAGATATCGCAATCTGACCCACATTAGTCACACATACTTACACCAATATTTAGAGTTATTTTCAAACCAATCTCTTATTAAATAAATCATTCTCAAAGCCAATTGGTCATCACAAAATATTAATCATGACAATGATTCTACAATCTCCCCCTTGATGAACACATTGGCAATATCTCCAAAATATAAATTGGTGTTTGTGAAAATTAAAAAACAAAAATGAAAAGAAAAACTCTCCCCCTTTAAAAAGAAAGAATTTCTCCCCATGATGCAATTCAACCAAGCAAAAAAAATCGACTATTTTTAAAAATCAAAAATTTAATTTTGTGTATATTTCTCCCCCTTTGACAATGAGTTCATCAAGAAAAAAATGTGGAAGCTTTGTTTACTTAGAGCAATCCTAAGACATGTGTTGCAAGATAAGAGAAATAAATTGCTCAACTAGATAACATGCATGTATTAGAGTATAAACATGAGACAAAGATATAACATTTAAGATCAAATCAACACTAGAAATATATGATTTCAACGATTTATAATGCAATATATTTACTAGTACATAGATTGAACAAAATACCCTTATACTTAGTCAAGTTGAATAACACATTCTTTCTCAAATATTTTGCTCATAAGACAATATATTTTTTCTCTTTTTTTCTCAATTTATTTCAGGTACGTCCTTGTCGTGAATACTGTTTCTAAGGATTCGGTACCCATTTTTTAATCTCTCTTCGGATACGTCCTTGTAGTGAATAGTCTTGCCAAGGATTCGGTATCCTTTTTTTCCTCTCTTCGGCTACGTCCTTGTGGTGAATACTCTTGCCAAGGATTCGGTATCCATTTTTTTCCTCTCTTCGGATACGTCCTTGTGGTGAATACTCTTGCCAAGGATTCGGTATCCATTTTTTTCTCTCATAAAGTAAAGACATTTTTGAGCATTTAAGGAATGAAAATTCAATAAAGAATAAATATAAGCATAAATTATTCAAACTTAGCACTAGTTTCAATATTACATATTTATTTAATTCAAATAAAAGAATTTAAGTGTCATGCATCATATCCCATAAAAGTAATATAAGGACTCATATAAATACTAAAATCCATAAAAGCTATACTAGAGATCAATAAACTTCAAGTATCTTGCTAGCAAGCAGAAGATACACTCATAGTAAAAACAAAGCTCCACTTTTTCGTCTTTTTGAGTTATGCTTTACTCCCCCCCCCCACAACATACCAAACGGATGAACTACCCCCAACTCTCCTCAAAGAAAAGCAAAACGAGAAGAATCTCAAGGTTTTGTGAAAATATCCGCCAATTGCAAATTTGTATCAACAAACTGGAGTATAATATCCCCTTTTTCAACATGATCCCTTAGAAAATGAAAACGAATGTCAATGTGCTTAGTGCGTGAATGTTGCACCGGATTTTTAGCAATGTTTATAGCACTTGTGTTGTTACAAAAGATTGAAACTTTATCAAAACTCAAACCATAATCTTTCAAAGTTGAAATCAACCAAAGAGTTTGTGAACAACAACTTGCAGCAGCAACATATTCAGATTCAGCAGTTGATTGAGTAGCATTAGATTGTTTTCTAGAAGACCATGCAACAAGAGAAGTACCAAGAAAATGACATGTACCACTTGTACTTTTTCTATCTATTCTACAACCTCCAAAATCCGCATGCGAAAAAGCATGCAAACTTATAGATGATGAAGTAGAATACCATATCCCAAATTCAAGAGTATGTTGTAAATACCTTAAAATGCACTTGACGGCTTGATGATGTGAAACAAGAGGAGAAGCTTGAAATCGAGCGTATAAACACACAACAAATTATATGTCTGGCCTTGATGCAATGAGATACAACAACAATCCAATCATACTTCGATATTCCTTTTGATCAACAGCCTCACTTTCTTCGTCTGGATCCAGAACAGTAGTAGATCCCATTGGTGTTGAAATCGGCTTACAATTATCCATCTCAAAACGTCGTAAAAGATCTTTTGTGTACTTTGTTTGATGTACAAATGTTCCGTGTGCTGTTTGCTTGATTTTCAATCCCAAAAAGTAACTCAACTCTCCCATCATACTCATCTCAAACTCCTTGCTCATTGTCTCAGAAAATTCTACAACCAAAGCATGAGAAGTACAACCAAAAATAATATCATCTACATAAATTTGAATGAAAAATTGATCATTACCACGCTTTAGAACAAAGAGAGTTTTATACACTTTTCCCATTTGAAAACCTTTCTTAAGCAAGAAATTTTTCAATCTATCATACCACGCTCTAGGTGCTTGTTTCAAACCATAGAAAGCTTTAGACAATTTAAAAACATGATTTGGAAATTTTGAATCTTAAAAACCAGGTGGTTGTCTATTGTCGTCTGAAGTTCTGTCCATTCGGCCACGAAGTCGGCAAGAGCTTGAGACTTGATTGCTGTCCATGGTTAGAAGGTGATGTCGAACGCCATCAACTCGAGTGCCCATTTAGCAATTCGGCCAGTGGCCTTGCGGTTATGTAGGACATCCCCGAGTGGAAACGATGTGACCACCGTGACTTGGTGCGACTAAAAATAGTGCACTAGCTTCCAGACAGTGATGAGTAGGCCATATAGCAGCTTCTGGACCTACGGATATCTCATCTTCGAGTCGGCTAGGACCACGCTGACGAAGTTGACTGGCCATTGGATCCTCTGTATGTGGCCCGACTCGGATCGCTCGACCACCAAAACCGTGCTGACTACCTGACTTGTTGCTGCCAAATATAGCATTAATGGCTCTTGGGGCATGGGTGACGCCAACACGGGTGGTGATGTGAAGAACTTCTTGAAGTCTTCGAAGGCTTGTTGAGCTTCAAGAGTCCATTGAAAATTGTCCGCTTTCTTTGGTAGTTTGAAAAAGGGCATGCCCCGTTCGCTTAGTCGGGATATGAACCGGCTGAGTGCTGCCATGCAGCCTGCAGCTTCTGAACGTCCTTCTGGCTAGTCGGGGGTGCCATGTTCATGATTGCATTGATTTTCTCTGGATTTGCCTCAATGTCACGATGTGATACAATGAAGCCGAGTAGCTTGCCAGATGGCACACTGAAGGCACACTTTTCCAGATTCAACTTCATCTTGAACCTTTGAAGGTTTTGGAAGGTTTCCTCCAAGTCGGCGATGAGGTCTCCTTTGGACTTTGTTTTGATTACCACATCGTCGACATATGCCTCCACGTTGTGCCCGATCTGAGTGTGTAGACACCGCTGAATTGCTCATTGATACGTTGCTCCAGCATTTTTCAGACCGAACGGCATGGTGATGTAGTAGTATGCTCTGATCGGCGTGATGAAAGATGTCTTCAGGCAGTCCTCCTCCTTCAGGCTTATTTGATGATATTCTGAATAATAGTTGAGAAAGCTGAGAAGTTCGCACCCTGCAGTTGAATCCACCACCTGATCTATTCTGGGTAGACCAAATGGATCTTTGGCGCACGCTTTGTTCAAGTCGGTGTAGTCGACGCACATGTGCCATTTACCGTTCTTCTTCCGGACCAGGACTGGGTTTGCCAGCCAATCCGGGTGGTACACCTCTTTGATGAACCCAACTGCAAGGAGCTTGGTTATCTCCTCCCGAATAGCATCTTTACGGTCCTGTGCGAAGCGCCGGAGCTGTTGCTTGACTGGCTTGGCTTCTGTCTTGACATTGAGGGTGTGCTCGATCACCTCCCTTGGTACCCCAGGCATGTCGGAAGACTTCCAAGCAAAGATGTCCCTGTTCGCCTAGAAGAAGGTGACGAGCACATCTTCCTATTTGGGGTTGAGTCCGGTCCCGACTAGAGCAGTCTTGGAGGGGTCGGAAGGGTCCAGGGGATCTTCATCGTGTCAGAGTCGGTTGAAATTCCTGACTTTGCTGCTTTCTTCGCTAGAACTTGATCGTCCTCGACCTCGGTTGTAGCAGCTTGCCGAATGCTGCTGTGTCCGACTGCTGCTTCTTGGGCCTGAGCCAACTCGCAGCTCAGTTTCTCGCAGGTGAAGGCTTGCTTGATATCGCTATGGAGGGAGAGTACTCCAGTTGGCCCAGTGTTGATGTTTTACACCGGCAATATAACTATAGGGCTACTCGGCAAGGGGAAACTCGGTGGATTGCAAAGGAACACGGAGAGATTTTATACTGGTTCAAGCCCTCAGGGTGAGGTAATACCCTACGTCCAATTGCGGTGGTATTCCTTTGAGGATTTGTGTCGATCAATAATCCCGTGTGTTGGTCTGCCCTCATGGGGCGTTCTGCCTCCCCTTATATACTGGGGGACAGGGGTACATGGTAGAAGTCCCAGCCGGGTACGGCCAAGGGATTTCCTTTTTAGAGATACATCTTACCCAACTTGGACTGTATATTCCCTATTATACAAGGCAAAGTCTACCGGATGCTATTATATCTCTAACTACAAGACTCGGCCCATCCTTTATCTGAGTGGCCCATATGCTTGTGATGAGGTACCCGGGGCCCATGGCCTCCACAGTAGCCCCTGAGACCTTCATAGTTGAGTCACAGCTGATGCCGAGTGCTCATCCTCCACGGTGAAGACTGCCGGAGTGCATTGCTCCCGAGTACTCTTTGTCCGAGTGCATCTTCTTCCCGAGTCCTGTTTCATGTCAGCTAGCAGTGAGGCTATGAAGGGCTTCATGTAGATGTATGAATAGTCTGCATCGAATAGGCGCACCTATTAGGTGTAGCCCCCGACTTTGTGCTTAATTGTGAAGACAATTAAACATAAAGTCAAAGATCTTTAACCTTATAGTCTTTCCCGAGTAGTATACTACTAGTATATGAGACTCTTCGGTATTATGTCAACCGGAATATGATTTATAGTCTTGCCGAGTAGCATGCCAC
Organism: Oryza meyeriana var. granulata; assembly: GCA_003991445.1. NCBI lineage: Eukaryota > Viridiplantae > Streptophyta > Magnoliopsida > Poales > Poaceae > Oryza > Oryza meyeriana. The sequence goes on along the minus strand of RYFJ01004141.1, from coordinate 26,353 downwards.
TCATATAGGACTCTTCAGCTTCATGTCAGCCGGAAAAAGGAATTTATAGTCTTTCCTGAGTGGCATCCCACTCGGAAGTTAGACTCCTCAGCGTCATGTCAGTTGGAAAAGATATTTATAGTCTCTCCCGAGTAGTGGACTACTCGAAAGTTAGACTCTTCAGCGTCATGTTGGCTGGAATAATATTGCTCATGGCAACTGTTGGCCAAGCATGTAGGCCGAGTACCACTTTATGAAAATAAATCCATTGCGTGGCCAGGTGTACTCGAGAAAGATACCTGCATCCCCAATTTTAATGAAGACCAACCTGTGATCCTTACCTGGTGGATAAGACAGATACCCAAACACATGTGTTTAGCAATAAAGCTTTCATGAAGCATATCTGTTTACCTCATCGATCCTTGTTGGTAGCCCCTGTACTGCGATTTTAACGCAGCCAGCGTACGGCCCATATTGAGCGTGGTACTGTAGGAATTCATGTCTTGATGGCCCAGCCCGACTGTGCAAGCCCAAGCCCATTAGTCGGCACAGGCTCTATAAAGGCTAGGGGAGAGAGAAAAAGATTCCTTCGTCTTCCCCAAAGCGACCAATCGTTTCATCTTCCGCTTCCGTGCCGAAATTTTGCCTCCCGCTTTGCTAGGGTTCACTGCTGCTCGCTATTCCCCACTAGAACTCGGGCGATTCTGATCCTTCTCGTCAATTCCAAGCCCCCAATCGCATTCCCCCAAATTTCTCCGCCCCAATCATGCCGAGGGCCTCGAATCCTGCGGATGCGTCGGAGAATGCCTGGCCGACTTCGGATTGCGGCTTGGCGAAGCTGAAGCTCCTGGAGAGTTAATTGAAGCTGCAAGGCCAAGGCGTTATCCACTGGCGTCCGGCCAAGGGTGAGTCAGTTCCAAATCCCCAATCCGGCGAAATTGTCGTCTTTCCCTCTTTTTTTGACCGGGGTTTGTTTCTTCCCTCTTCCGCGTTCTTCCGCCGTCTCCTTGACTTCTATGGGTTGGAGTTGGTGAATCTGAATCCCAACTCAATCCTTCAAATCTCCATATTCGTGACTCTTTGCGAGTTCTTCTTGGGTGTGGAACCCCACTTCAACTTCTTCAGACACTTGTTCCATGTTAAGCCCCATCCTTCCAAGAACAATGTTCAGGTGATTGGGGGGCTGGTCTTCAGTTGAGGAGTGAGAGGAAGAAAACATATATCGATCTTCCCTTGAAATCCTCCTTGAAAGGTTGGCATAAGGAGTGGTTCTACTGTTCTAATCTGGAACCCTCCCTGCCTCCATTCACCGGCTCGCCACCGGCGGTCTCATCCAATTGGTCTTCAGATCCAACCTTTGAAGAGATGGGCCAAGTGCATCAGTTGCTGGAGAAACTAGAGAAATTCTAGCGAGCCGGGTTGACCAGGCCCTGGGTGGCTAGGCGTTTTCTGAACAGGCGTGTGCAGCCGCTGAAGCTGAGGAGCGCATTCAGCTAGGATTACCAAGGGAAATATGACCCTGACCGAGAAAGCCACGAGTCGGCTGACCAGCAGAAGATAACTGAAACCTTGTTCGGTTATTTCTCCAGCGGGGTAATCGAGACCGAGGACGCAAAACGCACCCTCACAGATTATAACCACAATCGGCCCCGCCCTGAGGTAACCTTCGTCCTTCTTCTGTGATAAATGCCTGTGAACATGTGTCTGTAATTGCCCAGCATTGTGTGATGCATGTTGTTGAACTATCTGTAGTGGTGCGAGGAGTTTGATGACGACACCCGCCTGTTGTCGGCCACCAAGTCGAAGAAGAGAGGCGAGAAGCCCTCCCACTGCCCAACCCGACTCCAAGAGAGCGGGGAAAAGGCCTGTTATAGACCAGGGTAAGAAGGTTATGACACCGAGTGCCATGGCCGGGAGTCTGAGGATAAAGGACACCACTGTCGCAGCACCCAGGGCATCAAGCCCCAGGCCGGAACCAGTACAGCCAAGCTCAACCTCGTCGAGCCCAGCAAGAATGCCACCGAGTATGCGGTCAAAGCAAGCGCTGCCAAGTACCCAAGTGCCCGAGCCGGCTGCACCGCGAACGGGGCCGACTCAGGTGACAACACCACCACCGATTGCCACGCCGATTGGATCGACAGCCGGCCGCAGCGCACCGCTGGGGCCTAGATCACCCGAGGGAAGCTTAAGTTCTCCAAGAGGTAGGTTGCTCTGGGTCTTCTGAAAGCCTCGCTTGGCGTAGTGGTGCCGTTTTGACGTCTGACTTGTTACACAGGAGGCGAGCTGATATCGATCTCAAGGACGCCACTCTAGCCACTCTGTTGTAGAAGCAGCCCCAGCCGAGCCAGCGCAGCGAGCGCACCTGCTGAGCCGGAGACGATCCCGTTGTAGGAACTGGGGACGGTCCCGACTGCAAGGCCACCAATGCCGGTCGACCAAGGTGTAGTCATCGAAGCTGCTGCTCTAGCCCCTGAGCCAGCCCCTGACGCCCCAGAGCCGGCTCCTGACGCCCCAGAGTCAGCCCCCGAGGCCCTCGAGGCCGCTGAGGTGAGGGCCAGGACCCTGTTGCTATCTTGGTCGTCGTTGTCATCGTCGTCGTCGTCCTCGGCGCCATTGACGGAGAGAGTGGACCTCCCTAGGCTCGTAGCTCCTCCCTGGAAGTTTCGAAGGACCTTCCGTTGGACGGACTCCAGCGGAGAGGCAAAGAAACACAAGTTTGATGAAGCGGCGGCGCGGAAGGAGCGCGAAGATTTCCTTCGTGCCGCGATTGCCGCGTCCGAGGGGGCCTGAGTAAGGCCTTCACTACGACGGGTTTCTGTCTGTCTTTGTTATTTGGATGCCTTGATAGTTACTCCTGCTTTACTTTGTTTTTGCTCCAAGTAGAAGATCGTCGATCGGTCAGAGCAGATGAGCGAGATTTTGACTCAGCTAGCTCTCGGGCTCCAGAAACTGCAACAGCTCTGGGACCTAAAAGCCGAAGTGGAGCAGCGCAGCCAAGAGAAGGAGACTTGGCTGAGGGAAGCGGTCGCTACGCTCAGAATTGAAAATTGGGACCAAGCCAAGAGGATTAGAGGTACATCCCCTGAATACATCCTCCCGACTGAGCCCTTAGTATTTTTCTCCGGCTGGGTCATTCTTCGACTGCCCAGTTGTGCCATGACTGCAATTTGGGGTATTTGACCACTCTGACGTGCAGACCTCGAAGCCGAGCTGAAGGCCCGAAGAGAAGGAGAATCCAGGCTAGAGGAGGCCAAAAAGCCAAGGCCGACCTTGAAAAGGACAAGGCCGACCTAACAAAGGCCAATGCCGAGCTCGAGCAAGAGAGGGCCGGTTTGAAGAAGGCCAACACCGAGCTCGAGAAGGAAAGAGTCGAACTGGAAAAAACCATCGCCAAGTGGGAGGCCGACTACAACAGTAAGTCTCCATCCTGACTGTGATCTTAGCCAATCCTTTAGTTACTCCGTCTGCGGTTTTGCCTGATAAGTTTACTTGGTCGTGAACCTGGGTAGCTGCTAGAGCCAATGCCCAAATCCAGTTTCAGGCCTTCACGGAGGAGATAAGAGTTGTCAAGGAGTCACGGGAGACCCTCAGCGAGTCCGTGAAAGGGCTCCTTGACATAATAGATCCTCGCGACGAGGGAACCAGCTCCAGCACCATCTTTCAAGTTGAGGCACGCCTTAAGGATGCACCGAGTGCCCTGAAGAGGTACTCGGATGAGCATGTTGTTGCCGGTGTGGCCCATACCCTGGCAATGACCAAATCCATCTACCCAAGGGCAGATATCGAAGCCATCGGGGAGGGGTTTGCCGAGGAGACAATGCCTGAGGAGGTGCTGAAGCTGATAGCCGAGGCGAGGCCGACTGCAGCGACAATCACCCGAGACCTGAGTCTGTGAGAGTAACGTATCATGTAGTCAGTTATGTACAAACTTTTGTAAAAAACATGTGTAAATATATGTGCAATGCTGCCAAACCCTGAATCGTTACTCAATTGTCATTAGCTTTACCTGACTGTGTAGTCTACGCCGAGTTAGTCTATAGGAACTTAATAAAATTGTTCGCCGCAGAGAGCTGTACTCGGGCAGACATAAGAGAGTCGTAGTATAACTTCACAACTTAAGTAAGATGGGCTCGTATATTATTGACAAAGCACATATAATCCATGCAGCCCCTAACTCACTACTCGGTTGAAACAAGCAGCGTAGTGAGTCAGAGAAAAGCTGTACACATGAAAATTGTAAAACTCAGGTATAGAAAGGACGTAGCTGTTCTATATTCCATGAGTTGCTGATGAGGGCACCGTCTTCTGTCCTCAATCGGTAGGCGCCTGGCTGCGTGACCTCGGCTATGATGAACGGCCCTTCCCATATTGGGGATAGTTTGTGCCTGTCCTTGGTGGTTTGTATTTTCCTTATGACGAGATCTCCGACCAAAAAGGCACGGCCATGGACATTGTGGTTGTGGTAGCGACACAGGCCTTGAAGATACCTTGCCGACTGGATTGTTGCAATATCCCTCGCTTCTTCCAACTAATCTAGCTCGACTAATCGGGTACTGTTTGAGATGTCTTCTGAGTAGGCCCGAACTCGCGGAGAGCCGAATTCTAACTCGGTTGGTAGCACAGCCTCAGCACCCTAGACTAGAAAGAAAGGGGATTGCCCTGTTGCCTGACTAACTGTGGTTCGGAGCGACCAGAGAACAGATGGGAGTTCTTGTACCCACCGGCCCGCGTATGGTTGTAGTCGGTCGAATATCCTGGTCTTGATACCTTGTAAGACCATACCATTGGCTCGTTCAACCTGCCCGTTGCTCCACAGGTATGCCACAGAGGCATAATAGATCTTGATGCCGAGTTATTCACAGAAATCTTGAAAAACGCCACCCGTGAACTGAGTACCGTTGTCAGTGATGATGCCGTTAGGGACCCCGAATCAGTATAGTATACTCATAATGAAATCCTTTGCTCGTGCCACTGTTATGGTTGCAACGGGCTTAGCCTCAATCCACTTGGTGAATTTATCCACTGCGACGAACAAGTGTGTGAACCCTCCTGGTGCTTTCTTGAAAGGCCCGACCATGTCAAGCCCCCATACTGCAAAGGGCCAAGAGATTGGGATTGTTTGAAGTTCTTGGGCTAGGAGATTGGTTTGTCTTGCGTAGAACTGGCAACCCTTGCAGGTGCGAACAATGTCCTTGGCGTCTGTTACTGCTGTTGGCCAGAAAAATCCCTGTCGGTAGGCCTTTCCGACTAACGTCCTGGAGGCAGCATGGTTGCCACATATGCCCGAGTGGATCGACTGCAGGATCTGCTTGCCCTCTTCGGTGGTGACGCAGCGCATGAGGATACCGAATGCACTTCTTCGGAACAGGTCTTCTCCGACTAGCAGGAAACTCTTGCTTCGACGTTTGACTTGCTCGGCCTGACTACAATCTTCTGGGAATTCATCGTCCTGGAGGAATTTGAGAATAGGAGTCCTCCAATCTTGACATATGTGCAGCACCTCATTTGTAGCCGTGGTTGGTTCGTCTCCCGACTACTCTGGTACTGGTTTCTTCTTGACTGATGGCTCCATGAGTTGCTCGACAAAGATTTCTGTTGGGTCCGCCTCTCGCTTGGATCCTATGTTTGCTAATTCATCTGTGGCATCATTGTATTGCCGTAGGACATGTGCTATTTCCAGCCCGTCGAATTTGTTTTCCAGCTTGCAGACCTCCTAACAATATGCCGCCATGGTATCGTCGAGGCATGTCCAGTCCTTCATGACTTGGTTCACCACGAGTTGAGAATCCTCGCGCACAACCAGTCGACGTATGCCGAGTGATATAGCAATGCGGAGTCTGTGGATAAGGGCCTCGTACTCGACGACGTTGTGGGAAGCCGGGAAGTGGATCTGCAAAATGTACTTGAGTTTTTCACCGGTGGGCAACGTCAATACGACGCCGGCCACGGCACCACCGATCCATAGGGAATCGTCGAAGTACATTGTCCAGTACTCTAGCTTTGCTATTGATGTAGGCAGTTGAACTTCTGTCCATTCGGCCACGAAGTCGGCTAGAGATTGTGATTTGAATGCTATCCGTGGTTGAAAGGTGATGTCGAACGCCATCAACTCAAGCGCCCATTTAGTGATTCGGCCGGTGGCCTCACGGTTATGAAGGACATCCCCGAGTGGAAACGATGTGACCACCATGACTTGATGTGCTTGGAAATAGTGCACCAACTTCTGGATAGTGATGAGTAGGCCATACAGCAGCTTCTGGACTTGCGGGTATCTCGTCTTCGAGTCGGCAAGGACCTCGCTGACAAAGTAGATTGGCCGTTGAACTTTTTGGATGTGACCCTGTTCGGATCGCTCGACCACCAGTACCGTGCTGACTACCTGAGTAGTTGCCGCCAGATATAGCATCAGCGGTTCTTGTGGCATGGGTGACGCCAACACGGGGGGTGATGTGAGAAATGTCTTGAAGTCTTCGAAGGCTTGCTGGGCTTCAAGAGTCCATTGGAAGTTGTCCGCTTTCTTTAATAACTTGAAAAAAGGCATGCCCCGTTTGCCCAATATGGAGATAAACCGGCTGAGTGCCACCATGCAGCCTGTCAGCTTTTGGACGTCCTTCTGGTTACTCGGGGGAGCTAGGTTCATAATTGCGTTGACTTTCTCTGTGTTGGCCTCGATGCCACGATGCGAGACGATGAAGCTGAGTAACTTGCCGGATGGTACACACGAAGGCGCCCTTTTTCGGGTTCTACTTCATCTTGAATCTTTGAAGGTTCTGAAAGGTTTCTTCTAGGTCAGCGATGAGGTCTTCTTTGGACTTGGTCTTGATCACCACGTCGTCGACATAGGCCTCCACGTTGCGCCCGATCTGAGTGTGTAGACATCGCTGAATTGCGAGTTGATATGTTGCTCCAGCTTTTTCAAACCGAACGGCATAGTGATGTAGCAGTACGCTCCAAATGGCGTAATGAAAGATGTTTTTAAATAGTCCCCCTCCTTCAGGCTAATTTGATGGTATCCCGAGTAACAGTCGAGAAAGCTAAGAAGTTCGCACCCCGTAGTTGAATCCACTACCTGATCTTTTCTGGGTAGACCAAATAGGTCTTTGGGGCATGCCTTGTTCAGGTCAGTGTACTTGACGCACATACGGCATTTGCCGATTTTCTTCCCGACCAGGACTGGGTTTGTCAGCCAATCTGGGTGATAGACCTCTAGGATGAACCCGGCTGGGAGCAGCTTGGTTATCTCCTCCTGAATAGCATCCTTCCGGTCTTGAGCGAAGCGCTGTAGCCATTGCTTGACTGGCTTGGCGTCTGTCTTCACGTTGAGAGCGTGCTCGATCACCTCCCATGGTACGCCCGGCATGTCGGATGGTTTCCATGCGAAGATATCCTTGTTAGCTTGGAGGAAGGTGACGAGCGCGTCTTCCTATTTGGGGTTGAGTCCGGTCCCGACTAGAGTAGTCTTGGAGGGGTCGGAAGGATCCAGGGGGATCTTCTTTGTGTCCGAGTCCGCTGAAATTCCCGGCTTCGTTGCTTTCTTGGTCGGGACTGGGTCTTCCTCGACTTCTGTTGTGACGGCTTGCCGAATGCTGTCGCGCCCGACTGCCGCCTCTTGTGATTGAGCCAATTCGCAACTCTCCTTGTCACAGGTGAAGGCTTGCTTGACATCGCTGCGTAGGGAGAGAACTCCTGCTGGCCCTGGCATCTTGAGCACCATGTATGTATAGTGTGGTATGGCCATGAACTTGGCGAGCGCCGGTCGTCCGAGTATTGCGTGGTACGCAGTCTCGAAGTCGGTGACCTCGAAGCAGATGTTTTCTGTGCGGAAGTTATCCTGTGTGCCGAATGTGATTGGCAAGGTAATCTGCCCGAGTGGTGTTGAAGACAGGCCAGGGATTATCCCGTGGAAGGGTGCCGTACTCGGCCGCAGATCTGAACGAGGAATCTTCATCTCATCCAGGGTCTTGGCGAAGAGAATGTTGAGCGCGCTGCCTCCGTCTATGAGCACCTTCTTCAACTTGATATTCTTGACGACCGGGTCCAGGACGAGTGGATAGTGTCCTTGATATGTCACAATGTCCCGATCTTCACGACGTAGGATCATTCACTAGATAACTAGCTTCAAAGAAGCCAAACTAACTTGCTGCAAGCAGCGATAACTAGTGCAACCTGGCAAATAAAACTCGAAGCCAACCATCGTCTTTAACCGGCAACCTGAATCGAGGATTCGCCCAACCACACTCTCAAAGAACCAACCAACACAAACTACAATCAATCAAGGCAGACCTTGAAGGGAGTAGGAGCACCAATTGGGAGCGGATGAAGCCGCTGTTTTTGTAACCCCGCGAAGGAAATCACAAGAGCAAAGGGGTAGAGATCACTCTCAATATTTGTTAGCACACAGCTAAACAAAGGGGTTCTGTATTTTGATTATCAAAAGTCTGAGTTTGCTATGAAGCAATGGGATAGTTATACTAGGAACAGCCCTCCTAGATAGGTATGAACACAAAATGAAGATGAAATGATAGACTTTGTGAAAGGCCTCCACGAAATGACCTCTTGACTAGTTCCCGCGTGGCTGTTGGTCTTCTGCGCAGTCTTCAGTGTTTTGGCAATAACTCCACCTTGGGAAGTCCAAATGATGTGCCGTTGGTTGTGTTGGAAAGCTAACTTGATAAGCTTTCACACCATGTGCAGCATGCACCATGAAAGCTAACTTGAATGGGACAGTTTTGCATGGGAAGTTGGACATCAGAAAGATTGTTGAACTTCTGACCAGCCTTCACTAATTTAGTCGAATCTCACAATTGGTGGTCCTAATCAGTTGAAACCACCGAGCATGAAACTAGACTTGATAAGCTTTCCAATAAGTCCTCATGGACCTTGATAGCTTTTGGGAACCAAAAGTTATGAATGTTTCTTTTGGACTGTTCTGCTGGATTGGCCTGGTTCGAGTGTGGTCCTTCTCTGTAATCATCTCTTTGTGTGATTTTGTCATCCTCCTTGGTGATCCTGAGCAATAGCAATGTGCATGACTTAGGCAGTATATAATTCTCATTAATATTAAAATGAACTTCACAACGTAGCGCGTTCACCTCTTGTTGTAGTTTCTTTGTTCGACTACGTGTAATCGGTCCATCAAAGACTTGGGTTGGTGTCGATGTAGGTGATACTCGAGTCGGTGTAGCTTGAATTGGAGGTTGTAACATGTTGCTTGATGGCGTGGTCATATCATCCTTCCCCCCTTGAAAAGGAGTTGTCCTCGACTCTAAAGCGTCTTCACTTGTGAATGGTAACAGATCAGCAACATTGAAGGTTGTGCTCACGCCATAACTTGCTGGAAGATCTATTTTGTATGCATTATCATTGATCTTGGCAAGAACACGAAATGGACCATCTCCTCGTGGCAACAATTTGGATTTGTGCTCATCAGGGAAGCGATCCTTGTGCAAATGTATCCACACCAAGTCCCCTGGTTTGAATAACACTTCCTTCCTATGTTTGTTCATACTTGTAGCCTTGCGTTTAGCCTTTAGTTCAATTGCTTCCTTGGTCTTCTCATGTATCTTCTTTACATATGCAGCATGCTTGAAGGCTTCCATGTTGGTTCTCTCCTGCAATGGAAGGGGCAACAAATCTACCGGAGCAATAGGTTTAAATCCATATACAATTTCAAAAGGACACAAGTTAGTGGTAGAGTGCACTGCCCTGTTATAAGCAAACTCCACGTGTGGCAAGCATTCCTCCCAAATCTTCAAGTTCTTTTTCACCATTGTTTGCAGCAACATTGACAACGTGCGATTCACCACTTCAGTTTGCCCATCGGTTTGAGGGTGACAAGTTGTTGAGAATAGCAGCTTGGTTCCAAGTTTGGCCCATAATGTTTTCCAAAAATAGCTCACGAACTTGACATCACGATTAGACACAATGGTCCTGGGCACTCCATGTAGCCTCACAATTTCCCTTTGTATTTCCTTTGTTTCTTCAGGATTGGTACGGTACGGTGGACGGTTTGGAAGTGCACCCCTGGAATGAGATCAATTTGATGCTCAATCCCACGAATTGGAGGTAGTCCAGCCGGTGTTTCTTTTGGAAAAACATCTTCATAGTCCTGCAAAAGATGAGACACAACACTAGGAAGAGAGGTGATATCGTTAGGTGAAATTAAAATGTCTTTGCACACAAGTACAAAGAGCACTTGATCTAGGTTGTTCCTCACTTCTCTCAGTTCAGATTTTGTAGTTAGCATAACTAGATGCTCTCCCTCTCCTTTCTTTTTCTCTTCAAATTTGGCTTGTGCTCTCACTCACCGAGTTGTGGATGGCATCGATTTCTTTTGCTCTTCTCCTCCTTTACTCGCTGGACCAATTTCAGATTTCTTTTGTAAGTGCTCAGCCATGATTTGTTGAGGTGTCATAGGCTTGAGTACAAACTTCTTCCCTTTCAAATCTAATGTGTACTGATTTGTTCTCCCACAATGCTGAGTATATCTGTCATATTGCCAAGGTCTTCCAAGCAGCAAGTGGCACACAGACATGGGTACGACATCATACTCCACTGTGTCAACATATTCACCAATTTTGAATGGAACTTTTACTTTATATCCAATCTTAATATCTCCCGAGTCATTCAACCATTGGACATGGTATGGATGAGGATGCCGCTGCAGCTTCAAACCAAGTTTGTCAACCATCTCGCGACTAGCAAGATTATGGCAGCTCCCGCCATCAATGATCACCTTGACTACTTTATCTTGCACCTTAGCTCGTGTTTGAAACAAATTATGCCGCTGTCCAATTTCAGCTTCTTTCATTTGAACACTCAAGATTTGAGCCACCACAAGAGCAGTACCTTGCTCAAATTCACATCCAGTATGTTCCTCATCTTCATGGGCTTCATCAACACACTCTTCCTCGACTTCCTCTTCACTAGCTGATTTGTATTCTCCATTATCATTCACAATGATCACACGATTATTTGGACACTCCTTGATTACATGCCCACGGCCTCCACACTTGAAGCACTGAATCCCACTACTCTTGGCTGTAGAACCCACTGAAGTAGTGGTGGATGCTGCTGGTTTAGAGCTCATGCTTGGGGCAGCAGCATTCTTCCCACTAAAAACACCTTGAACATTAGAACGTAAGCCTCCACTTGAGCTTTTCGCCGATGAGGGTGCAACAGCAAACCTCGAGATTGACTTGCTTCCTCCCGACATAGTCCTTGTACCATATGAAAAGGACTTGCTATTCTTAGCATCTTGCTGCAATTGATGTTCAGCTTTGGTTGCTTGATGTACCAAATCAATAAGATGTCGGTACGGCTGAAACTCAACAATACGCTGAATACTGCGATGTAATCCAGCCATGAAACATGCAATAGTTTGCTCTTCATCTTCATACACATTGGCTCTAATCATAGCCTTCTCCATCTCTTTATAATACTCCTCAACAGAGAAACTTCTTTGCTTCAAATTCTGCAATTTATCAAAAAGATCACGCCAATAGTGCTTTGGCACAAAACAAATTCTCATTCTCTCTTCATCTCATCCCAAGTTGCAATCGGATTTTCTCCATCATCTTCACGATCACGGAGAAGTTGTTCCCACCATATCAGAGCATACCCATCAAACTCAAGAGATGCCATTGGCAATTTCTTCTCCTCTGAATAATTATGCAAGCGAAAGATCTTATCCACCTTCAACTCTCATGTGAAATAAGCTTCCGGATCAGATCCTCCATCAAACTTTGGCATGGTAAATTTCAGCTTTCCGAACCTCTCCTCATGGTTACCTCCTCTATGACGTCGGCGACCAAAACGATGTTGTGAATGGTTATCATCATCCACATCTTCAAATTCATCATCATTATCATTTCTTCGACCTCGTCCTCTTCCTCTACCATGTGCAACACCTCGGTTCCTCCTTTCTTGTTCTCTTGCTCTTCTAACAGCAGCTCCTCCTTCACTTTCTTCCCCATCTACACCATGGTTGCTTGCACCGTCATGAGGTTGGCGACATTCTCTGATTTCAGCCATAAGAGCCTGAAGATCTTGTGCCAACCTATCTTGCTTTTCTTCCATGCTCTACCTTAGTTCATTAAATTGTGCCACAGTAACACAATCTTCTATCTCAACTCCATCCATCTTCCTGTAAGGTTAGCTAAATACAGACAATAGGTATTTGTGGAATATAACAATTTGGTAGCTCTCACAACCTCACCTCTCTTACCAACCGAAGCTCTTATGAAGTCCCTGCGGGTTACAGAAAAGCAAAGTGTGGTGGTAATAGAAAGTGATGGTTAGGCGAATACAAGACCAGAGTACCGATTACGATGGCTTGTATGTGGAGCTCGGTGGGGAGTGATACACAAGGAATAAAATCTGAATTCTAGTTGTTGTAAAGTTAAATAATAATCCAAACTAGAAGTTCTCTGCCTAGTGCTGACCACAAGATATGAAAGATGTAAAGGGATCACACATGCACAAAGAAATTTCAGAGTTGATGCAAACAAGGAGTATGATTGGGATGCAAGTGTTGCGATCAGACCCAACCAAAATTTTGCATCAAACAAAAATAGCAAACTGGTTGCACAACTTGATGTGAGAACTTTCAGCAATTGTGCACATAAACCAACTGATCTTCAACTTTCTTTTCACAACTTTTCTCAACTCTCTCTTTTTTTTTGCACTTTTTCTTTCTTCTTTTTTTATTGACATGCTTTTTTTTAAATAGAACTAAACACAGGGATCAGATATAATACTTGCACACTTAATTAATGAAAATAGAAAACAACCAGTGGCTATAACTTGATAGGATCAAAGTTTACGCGAAGGATGATACGGGATTCAGATTTTTTTAGGGATTTTCAGATATATGCAAGAGGCACAAAAGACACGCAACGGATAATATGATCAGCAACTAAAACAAAGACTCTAATGGACGGAAACTTAACAAAACTCACTAGAAAATCAGATTGATACAAAGGGTTATGGAAAAATATTTTTGTGGCTTTTTGGTGGATAGGACAAACACAAAATATATGTAGCTAAGGGTAAAGAATCCTACTGTGGCAATGAAAGCTCTGATACTAGATGATACGTCACGATGTCCCGATCTTCACAACGTAGGATCATTCACCAGATAACTAGCTTCAAAGAAGCCAAAATAACTTGCAGTGCAACGTGGCAAATAAAACTCGAAGCCAACTACCGTCTTTAACCGGCAACCTGAATCGAGGATTCACCCAACCACACTCTCAAAGAACCAACCAATACAACCTACAATCAATCAAGGTGGACCTTGAAGGGAGTAGGAGCACCAATTGGGAGCGGATGAAGCCGCCACTTTTGTAATCCCGTGAAGGAAATCACAAGAGCAAAGGGGTAGAGATCACTCTCAATATTTGTTAGCACATAGCTGAACAAAGGGGTTCTGTATTTCGATTATCAAAAGTCTGAGTTTGCTATGAAGCAATGGGATAGTTATACTAGGAACAGCCCTCCTAGATAGGTATGAACACAAAATGAAGATGAAAAGATAGACTTTGTGAAAGGCCTCCACGAAATGAGCTCTTGACTAGTTCCCGCGTGGCTGTTGGTCTTTTGCGCAGTCTTCAGTGTTTTGGCAATAACTCCACCTTGGGAAGTCCAAATGATGTGCCGTTGGTTGCGTTGGAAAGCTAACTTGATAAGCTTTCACACCATGTGCAGCATGCACCATGAAAGATAACTTGAATGGGACAGTTTTGCATGGGAATTTGGACATCAGAAAGACTATTGGACTTCTGACCAGCCTTCACTAATTTAGTCGAATCTCACAATTGGTGGGTCCTAATCAGTTGAAACCACCCGAGCTTGAAACTAGACTTGATAAGCTTTCCAACAAGTCCTCATGGACCTTGATAGCTTTTGGGAACCAAAAGTTATGAATGTTTCTTTTGGACTGTTCTGCTGGATTGGCCTGGTTCGAGTGTGGTCGTTCTCTGTAATCATCTCTTTGTGTGATTTTGTCATCCTCCTTGGTGAACCTGAGCAATAGCAATGTGCACGACTTAGGCAGTATATAATTCTCATTAATATTAAAATGAACTTCACAAAGTAGCACGTTCACCTCTTGTTGTAGTTTCTTTGTTCGACTACGTGTAATCGGTCCATCAAAGACTTGGGCTGGTGTCGATGTTGGTGATACTCGAGTCGGTGTAGCTTGAATTGGAGGTTGTAACATGTTGCTTGATGGCGTGGTCATATCAGTCCTGGGTGCAAAACCCGATCTGGATGATCGGCGCGGGTGAACGTGATGGACGTCTCTAACCAGCGCAAATATTGGGGGGTGTCTGCTGTAGATATGGCGTTGATGTCGCGTGTTGTTAGCTTCTGTTTGCGCTTAGACTCATACGCAGACAGCCCTCTGAAGATATGGTTTAACTCGGCCTGGGGATCTTGAAAATCGTCGGCCGGGTCCTAATCTGGCTTGTCTTTGCTCTTGTCGGCACCAGATGTTGAAGCCTGCTCGGAGGCAAACTTCTTGAGCATGAAGCAGTCTTTGGCTGCGTGCTTGCCCTTGGGGTGGAAGGGGCATGGCCCATTCATGACCTTCTGGTAGTCATTGTTCCGTTGGGGCCGCGACTTAGTCCGCTCCATGTTGGCCACCTCATTGTCCGACTTCCATTTGCGGTTGCTGGACTTGTTCTGTGATGGCTCATTATCGGCCTTCGCCTTCTGGTCCTTCTGCCGGGACTCCTTCTTCTCATCGAGGGCCTCAGCGACTGCTTCAGCCAAGTTAGCATATTTGTTGGCCATGTCGAAGAGAGCCCGGACGGACGATGGCGGCTTCCGAGTGAGCTTTGCGATGAACGGGGCGTCCTTTACTCCCTTACGGAAGGCGGCGATGATGTCCTAGTCCTTAATCATTGGTATCTTGTTGTGCTTCTTGGAGAACCTCTTGATAAAGTCACGTAGAGACTCGTTCTTCTTTTGGTGGAGCTGATATAGATCATGTTCTGAAGATGTCCTCTCGTAGGTCCCTTGAAAGTTAGCGATAAACCACTCCCTGAGTTCTCCCCAGGAACTGATCGACCGCTCGGGAGCCCTGTTAGCCATGTCCTCGCTGAGTCGGCTAGTGCCACTAGGAGGTAGTTAGCCATGGCTTTATGGTCACCTCCGACAGCTCGGATTGCCAGGGTGTATACGATGAGCCAGGACTCGGGGTTGGTTTTGTCGTCGTATTTCTCGATCCCCGTAGGCTTGAAGCCAGCCCAATGGCCAGTCAACGTCCTGGAGCTTGTGAGTGAAAACTAGAACGCCTTCGTCTTCGTGAGGGCTCCGGCTCCTGTTACGGCGGTTATACCGCTCGTGGTTGAGGCCGAAGCGTTCGTAGTCGTCCTCCTGTCGGCGATGCTCGTCTTCTTCGCGTTCATGGCGCCGAGCATTGATGGTGTGGCAGAGATCATGTTGTAGCCAGACTCGGAGATCTTGGTTAGGCCGGTGATCATACTGGTGGAGCTGCCAGTTGTTGCTGTTGCTGTCGCTGAGTGACGTTTGGTGCGACTCCTCGTGTTGCCGATTTGAGCTAGCTGCCCGGTGTCGAGCTGATGTAGATGAGCCTGCTACTGGAGAACCCAACTAGTTGGTCAGTACAAGCGTGTCGCCCGACTCTGTGCTGCTGGCAGGCCGCAGCTGTAATCATCTACTTGATCATGGCGATAGTCGGGGTGGCCTGGTGATCAGGCCCAAGCTGGAGTGTGTCCAGTAGGGTTGCAACGGCCACAATGTTCTATTGTGGCGTGATGAAGACGTCGTGGTCATCGACCTTGGTTTGGAGAATCTGTTGCTAGGCGGCTCGCCCAGCCTTGCGTAGCCCGTCGTTGCGAGCCTCGCGGTTAGCTTCCTCTTGTTGTCACAGTCGGCACGCCTCCTCCTGCTGCTCCTCTTGTAGTCGACGTACCTCGGGTGGTGGTGTTGATGCCATGAAGATCTCGTGGGGCAGGAGAAAACTTGCCAGACTGGAGTCCGAACTAGCGTTCGAACCATTGTCCGACTTGGAGTCAGAATCCGAGTAGTTCATCGGAGTAAGAACAACTCCGACCTCCCTAGATCCAATCTAAAATGGTGCTTGGTTGTGTCCAAACTGAATTGCAGGAGATTGGGTCTGCCGTGTAGGATGTAGGTCTGTGGCGTCACCGAATCTGTGTGGGAGATTGACGATCTCTCCCCTTCCTAGCCCAACAAGGGCTGGCTCAAGGCCTAGAGCGAGTTGGACGCCGAAGGAGAGAGTTCTCCCAAAGCTCGGTGAAGTTGTAGATTGCTGCATTGGATTGATGATAGCTGGTGCAGCGTTTTGTGAGCCGACTGGCGCAGAGTCGGCTGGTTCCTTGGCCGGTTGGATTGGATCTGCTTCGGCCAAGGTGAGATTGCCGATCTGGTCGGCGGTGAAGTCGAGGCTTCCAAAGGTTATTGTGTCTCCAGGGGAGAACTTGCCGCCGTCGACTCTGGTTGATGGATCCATCGAGCTTGTAGATGTGAAACTCGCTGGAGCCCTTACCTGGCGTGCCAACTGTCGATGTTTTACACCAGCAATATAACTATAGGGCTACTTGGCAAGGGGAAACTGTGTATTGCAAAGGAACACGGAGAGATTTTATACTGGTTTAGGCCCTCGGGGTGAGGTAAGTTGCGGTGGTAGTCCTTTGAGGATTTGTGTTGATCAATGATCCCATGTGTTGGTCTGCCCTCATGGGGCGCCCTGCCTCCCCTTATATAATGGTGGACAGGGGTACATGGTAGGAGTCCCAGCCGGGTACAGCCAAGGGATTTCTTTTTTAGAGATACATCTTACCCGACTTGGACTGTATATTCCTTATGATACAAGGCAAAGTCTATCGGATGCTATTATATCTCTAACTACAAGACTCGGCCCATCCTTTATCCGAGTGGCCCATATACTTGTGATGATGTACCCGGGGCCCATGGCCTCCACACCTAGGCATCTTGAGTATCATGTAGATATAGTGTGGCACCGCCATGAATTTGGCTAGTGCCGACCGTCCGAGTATCGCATGGTACGCAGTCTCGAAGTTGGCAACCTCGAAGCAGTTGTTTTCTGTGCGGAAGTTATCCCGCGTGCCGAATGTGACTGGCAAAGTTATCTGCCCAAGGGGTGTGGAAGACAGGCCGGGAATTATCCCATGGAAGGGCGTGGTACTCGGCCGCAGTTCTGAACGAGGAATTTTCATCTCGTCCAGGGTCTTGGAGAAGAGGATTTGAGCGTGCTGCCTCCATCTATAAGAACCTTCTTCAGCTTGACATTTTTGACGACCGGGTCCAGGACGAGTGGATAGCGTCCCAGGTGTGAAACCTGATCGGGATGATCCGTGCGGTCGAACGTGAAGGGCGTTTCTGACCAACACAAATATTGGGGGGGCGTCTGCCATAGAGACTGAGTTGACATTGCGTGTCGTTAGCTTCTGCTTCCTCTTGGACTCATACGCAGTCGGCCCTCCGAAAATATGGTTGAGCTCAGCCTAGGGATCTTGAAAGTCGTCGGTTGGGCCCGCATCTGGCTTGTCTTTGTCCTTGTCGGCGCTAGATGATGAAGCCTACTCGGAAGCAAACTTCTTGAGCATGAAGCAATCCTTGGCCGCGTGTTTGCCTTTGGGATGAAAGGGGCAGGGCCCGTTCATCACTTTCTGGTACTCGTTGTTCTTTGGCGGTCGCGACCGAGTACTCTCCACATTGGCTACCACGTCTTCCGACTTCTGCTTGTGGCCACCGGATTTGTTTTTTGATGGCTCGTCATTGGCTTTAGCCTTCTAGTCCTTCTGCTAGGGCTCTTTCTTGTCGTCGAAGGCCTCAGCAACCACCTCAGCTGAGTTGGCGTACTTGTTGGCCATATCGAAGAGGGCCCTGATAGAGGCTGGCGGCTTCCAAGTAAATTTGGCGATGAACGGGGCGTCCTTGACTCCCTTGTGGAAGGCGGCGATGACGACCTCGTCCTTGATCATTGGGATCGACTTGCGCTTCTCGGAGAACCACTTGATGAACTCACGGAGAGTCTCATTCTTTCTCTGGTGTAGTTGATAAAGATCGTGCTTGGAGGAAGGTCTCTCATAAGTCCCTTGAAAATTAGCGATGAACCATTCCCAGAGTTCTCCCTAGGAGCCGATCGACCGCTTTGGGAGGCCTGTCAGCCATGTCCTCATCGAGTCGCTTAGGGTGACTAGGAGGTAGTTAGCCATAGCCTTGTGGTTGCCTCCGGCTGCTTGGATGGCTAGAGTGTAGACCATGAGCCAAGACTCGGGGTTGGTCTTGCCATCATATTTTTCAATCCCGGCGGGTTTGAAGCCCAACAGCCAGTCGACCAGTTGTAGTTCTTCGGTGAAGGCTGGTACGCCTTCATCTGCGAGAGGGCTCTGGCTCCGATTATAGTGGTGGAACCGCTCGTGGTGGAGGCCGAAGTGCTCGTACTCATCCTCCAGTCGGCGGCATTCATTGTCTTCATGTTGACGGCGCCGTGCGTTGATATCCTAGCATAGATCGCATTGCAAATAGCTTCGGAGATCTTGATTGTTGCGGCGATCGTACTGGGGACGCCGCCGATTGTTGTTGTTGTTGTTGCCGAGAGATATCTGGCGTTATTCGATGTGCGGCTGACTAGAGCCGATCGCACGGCGTCACGCCTATGTGGATGAGACCGCTGCTGGAGAACCCGGCCGATGGGTCGGTACGAGGGTGTCCCCCGACTGCTGGTGCTGATGACAAGCAGCAGCGGTGATCATGGCCTTGATCTTCGTGATGGTTGGGGTGGCCTGGTGATCAGGCCCAAGCTAGACCGTGTCTAGTAGGGTTGTGGCGGCCATGACATTCTATTGTGGCATGATGAAGACGTCGTGGTCGCCGACTCTTGTTTGGAGGATCTATTGCTGAGCGGTTCACCCAGGCTTGCGTAGCTCGTCGTTGCGAGCGTCACACTCGGCCTCCTATTCATGTCGCAGTTGGCGCGCCTCCTCTTCCTACTGCTGACGTAGTCGGCGCGCCCCTTGGGAGGAAGTCTCACCCTTGGACGCCACGAAGATTTCGCGGGGCAGTAGGAAACTCGCCAAAATGTCGTTCGAACTGCTGTTCAAACTCCTGTCCGACCTAGAATTTGAGTTGGAGTAGTTGATCAGTGTGATCACGACTCTGATCTCTCTAGATCCAATCTGGAACGGCTCTGGGCCATGTCTGAACTGAACCGTAGGAGATCGGGTCCGCCGCGTCAGGTGCAGATTGTTGATGTCCGTGGCATCACCGAGTCTACATGGGAGATTGACGACTTCTCCCCTTTCTAGCCCGACCCAGGCCGGCTCAAGGCCGAGTCCGAGGCAAACGCCTAAGGGGAGAGTTGTCCTGAGACCCGGGCAGGCGGAAGATCACCGCAGCAACTTGACGAGGGTCACTGCAGCGCCGAGTGGACCGACTGGAGCGGAGTCGGCCGGTTTCCCGGCAAATCGGATCGAGTCCGAGTTAGCTAGGATGAGGTCGCCGAATTGGTTGGCGATGAAGTCGAGGCTTCCAATTGTTATTGTATCTCCAAGGGAGAATCTGTCGCCGCCGACTCCTGTTGTTGGATCCATCGAGCTTGTGGATATAGATCTTGCCGAAACCCCTACCTGGCGTGCCAACTATCGATGTTTTACACCGGTAATATGATTATAGGGCTACTTAGCAGATCGAAACTCGGTGAATTGCAAAGGAACACAGGGAGTTTATACTAGTTCAGGCCCTCGTTGTGAGGTAATACCCTACGTCCAGTTGGGATGTATTCCTTTGAGGATTATGGTGGGGGTTCTGATGAACTTGTATGCTTCTGCCCTCATGGGGCGCCCTGCCTGTCGGACCCGGGTTTGACCCCGAACCCTATGTGTGTACCGTGCTAGTCCCACGATCAATTGCTAGCACACACATTCAACATTGGCATCATAATCCATACATCACAGGTTCAGCTCACAGCAGACCAAACATAAGTCGTACAAGAGTCTAGACTTTAGCGGTTACATAGAGGCCGACCGGCCAAATAGAACAGCAAATTAACAAAGAGTTCAACAGCGGAAACAAGATAATAGAGGCACCAAAAACCAGCAAGTATGCCTCTGCCCGCCCACAGGCAACAACCGGTAAGCCCTAGTAAGCACCGTCGTCGTCGTCTCCAAAACCCGCTGCATAGAAGTACCCGATTGTCGGGTCCTCCTCAACCATCTCTAAAAAAAAGAAGTCACACAAGCGTGTGTGAGTACAATACGTACTCCGCAAGACTTATAGTGTTTGCAATGGTATTCCATAATATGCGAAGGTAAACAAGGAATGGTTCAGGTCCTGCAGTTTGCATGAATCATAATATACATAGCGAAAACATTGCGGTTTTGCAACGAAATTTTTGTAAAACAAGCTAGCACAGCAAACAAGTATATAAGCATCAATCCCCAAGTGTTTCCAACCATATGGGCTCCCTGCCCATGCCAGCCAACAGTGGCCACACGCTGCCACAACCATCCCAGCGAACTCCTCGTTCGCACCAAGATCTTTCCCCAAAACAGTTCCCAAAAATTAAAACTACTACGGTGGAGAATTTCCCAAGTCGTCCATAACCGAGGACACGGCTATTCGAATAGTTTTAACTCTCGAGAGTGTGTACAACTGTACCCACATGACAAGGACAACATGAGCTACCACACAGGAGGCTCACACCATCAATGACAAAGCCTTTCCACCGTTGACCTAGCAATATCCCGCGCTTATGATCCATCCCTAGGGAGTTGGGAGGCCTCCCAAAATCCCCAAGGCTCATACGATGTGCTGGTCACCCTTGAACAATAATCAAGGTACCTTCGGGCTATGGACAAAAACCATAACCCGCACTATCCCAATGTCAACAAAAATGACCTACAACTACCACCGGCGGGTCTATTGCTAGGTATCAACAATATACTAAGCTAGGAACTCCCCACAAGAGCCACATGTGGTTTGCACTGTGCTTCTTGGTTCTAGCTACACCATAGAATCGGTCCTTAGTGACCCGGGCGAGACAACCACCTAATCGATACCACAACAAGGCACCGAACACTACATCCACTCGCCCAAGTCCAAAAGCTTGTTTTCAGTTTTTGTTTTCCACCAAGAGCACAGGGAAGAATACCCACTGTTCATTTCCATATTTTCGCAAATGCTTCATTTTCCCAACATCCCAAAATCAAGTAACAAGTAGCCTTGATTAAAAAGCAAACTAAGCATACCTATTGACATCTTCCCAACCACATGAACCCAAATTTTCAGTGGCAACATAAGTGACAAGGAATTCATGATACTCAAGTAACAAGGGTAAGGCATATGCAACAAGAGGTTAACTACCCAAGAATCCCACACATTTTCAAGTAAAACATCGCATGCATAATAGTTTGCAATCAAATATAGTTTGTAAAATTGAAATATAGGAGCAATTGATCAAGGGGGTGCTTGCCTTGTTCCTGGACTTCTTGGAACTCTTCTGATCCTTCCACAACCGGGTCAACAACGTCGTGTTCTACGAGAATACCAAACGAATGCAATGAAAACAACGGCAAAATATTTAACAGAACAGGAAGTACGAATATTTTGCAGAATATGCAAGTGCATGATTTTAGATGAATTTAGGAAAAAGAATCGCTTGAATCCGAGTTGTATGAGGGAGATACGGCTAAACGAAGTCTGCTCTGTCCTAAAATCGAAAATAAATGAGAAACAGCGTTTTCGCTCGACCGAACTGCAGAAACGGCTGAAAACAATCTACCGACTTAACGGGTGGTCTAGTTGGGACGTTTTCGGTTCTAGGGGCATTTTTTATGGTACGAAACCTACATGAGCTGCTGTGAACCTAAGGACAACTCCCAAAAGTGGATATACTCCAACTCGCTAGGATATTAATCGCACACGCTCACACGTCACTAAAACGGCCTAACACGTGAAATCCACCGGGCGTGAAGTTTAATTTAAGGCATTTGGGGCGTAGAGGGTTTCTAGGGCCTAGGAGTCATGGATGTACAGGTGGAACCTACGGTAAGGCTTCGGTAGAGGCGAACGCCTCGGTCCAAGAACGATGTCTTCGCACGCACAAACTACACGTCTTCGCACGTTAACGACAACCGGCAGAATCGGGAAACCAGCAGCAGCAGCTCAACTCGCGGTTTTATCCCGCTCTAATGCTAGTGAGGCCAACCTGGCTTGCTTGGGCTGATGGGGTGGCTGCTACTTCACTCAACCACAAGCGCACCTAAGGTGTTCGGTGGAAAGCCAAGCTAAAGCATGGCTTGTCTACCTCTATCCTCTCATGCTCTAGTGCATGGCTAGTGATGCAGGGGTGTGGGGAAGCTCTAGGGTCCTGCATGCAAGATCGAAGGGCTCTACTACATGCGGCCATGGTCCGATTGAGCCTCATCCACACATATGGCCACGGGTGGTGACGCTTGGGTGGATGGCAAAACAATGGCATGACAGGCCAAGCCAAGGACGTGGGGAGAACAAGTGGCCTCCAGAATAAAAAGGAGGTACATGCAGAAACAGAAGCTCACCGAGGAGTGCAGCGGTGGGAGCAATGTTGAGGCGGTGATCGGCTCGGCAAAAGGGTTGCTCGCGATGGAGCTGCAGTCAAGCACTGTGATGAGTTCAAAGAGTGAATGGAAGATGGTGATACCGCCAGGACAGCTAACTCACCAGGGCGCAGATTAGCGGCTGCAAGGTCACGGCGGCACCCGGTCGGCGTTGCAAGAGACGATGAGGCTGCGGTGGTGCTTGCTGCTTGCCGAGGGCGAAAACGGAGTTAGGTCGAGCCAAGAACGCGTGGTGACACAGCTGAGACAAGGTAAAACTCACCGGAAGCTCTCAGACGAAAAGCGTGTGCTCGCCGGCGCCGTGGGCGGCACCTCACGTTCTCAGCGAACCAAGGGCATCGCCTGGGTCCTTGGGTGCGTGAGAAAGAGGGCGAGCTGGGGAGCAGGAGGACATAGGCTTGGTTAAAAAGGAAGGCAGGGAAAGAGAGGAGAGGGGAGGCGCTGCTCTGCTCACGGTCTCGGATGGCGTGTGCACGGGCAAGCGTGCAGCAGACAGATGGGACAGGGCAGGGCGCTGCTGAGGTGCCGGGGTATCTCGCGAGGTCCAAGGCGGCTCTGCCTCTCCCTCTCACGTGGTCTAGGGCGCGCAGAGGAAGCCACCTGGCCGAGCCACACGGGCGGAAGAGAATCCTCGCGTGATCTCGTTTGGACGATGGAGGACAGGGCACAGCCGATAGCATCACGTATCAGCGATTCACGCCTAAGGACTATCTCTGGGTTGACGCCGAAACCAATCAGCCGATACAGATTGATACAAGCCGATGATGTTATAAGTGAGAAGCAAACCGGCTGATTGCCGATAGCATTCGCATACATGAGATCAGCTAGAAGCCGATGACAACATAGCGAGTAAAAGCCAGCTGACTGCGCGGGTTCGCGAGAGAGGGCGCGGGCGCGAGAGAAAGGGCGCGGCGCGAGAGAGGGCGCGTGCGCGAGCTCGGAGAGAGGGAGCGCGGGCTCGGGCGAGCGCGGCGTGAACTCGGGAGAGAGCCCGGCACGGGCGCGGGAGGGCGCGGGCGCGGCACGAGGTCGGGAGCGAGGTCGGGTCGGGGGCGCGGCTCGGCGCGAGGTCGGGTCGGCCGGCTGGCGCGAGGTGGGGTCGGGCTGCGGGCGGGCGCGAGTCCGATCGGGAGCGGCTGGTCCGATGGGAAGCATCCGGTCCGATGGGAAGCATTCGGACCGTCCAATCCCAAGAGGATGGTCCGATAGGGGCAGCATGCTTCCAACCGAGGAAACTTGGGGACAAGGCTGGTTTTCAATGCATGAAAGATGACATGAAGAGCATGCAGATGGAAAAAATGTTTTATGCACCAAGGATCAAAAGTGGGCTGTTACAAAACCTACCCCCTTAAAATGATTCTCGTCCCCGAGATTCGGCCGGCTCGGTGAAAGATAGGGAACTCGCTTCGAAGACGGTCTTCACGCTCCCAGGTTGCTCATCCACTGTTGTGTGTTACTCCACTTACTTTGCACATCTTGATTTGTCTTGTTCCTTGTCCGCCGCTCAGTTCTTCTATTATGCGTGATTGGGTGCTCTTTGTACGTGAGGTCTGTTGTAGTTTCGATGCTTCCTACCGGCGCAACCTCAGTGGGCACTCTGAGGCTTCTTTTAACTGTATACATGGAAGACATTGTGCACTTCAGATACTCGGGGCAGGGTTCCAACCTATAGGCCACTGTCTCCTACTCTTGCAGCCACCCATATACGGTCCAACGTACCGTGTGGTGCTATTTTCCCTTGACTTGAAACCTGTGGTACCTCGAGCGGGTCACTTTGGGGGGAAAAGGTTCAATTTAAACGAAAAAAAAAGGGGTCCAATTATAAGGGGTTCTTTTTGGAAAAACCTTTCCAAAGGCTTCAAAACGGGTCCTTTCCTTTGGTTAGCATAGCTCTTTTTTCTTGATTGGGCTTCCTTCAACCTTGCTCTAATCAACCGAACTTGCTCTTCTGCTTCATTGATCGAAGCTGGGCCAAAACATTTCTCTCCCAACTTGCTGAACCAGCTTAGAGGTGTTCTACACTTTCCTCCCATAGAGAGCCTCGAATGTGACATTTGTAGGCTTGCTTCGGTAGGGCTGTTGTTGTAAGAAAACATCAGGCAATATGGCAAGCACACACACACAGCTTGGTTCCATGGGACAGCACACACGCTTCTATAACATTCTCTAGAATTTGGTTCACCCTCTTCCGGTTTGTCCTCTAGTTTCGGGTATACAGCAGTGCTAAAAGCTAGGTTGGTTCCCATTGCTTGCTGCAAACGTTCCAAAAATGGTGAGCATGAACTGGGCACCTCGGTCCGAAAACTATCCGTTTTGGCACCACCATGCAAGCAAACAATCCGAAGAGACAATACAATTCAGCCTAGCCTGCTTCCTTTCAGTGGTTCACGGTATAAAGTGTGCACCTTGTCAACCGATCCCTACTCTCTCTCTCTCATATTGAGTACATGCCTCGCTGACCTTTGGCAAACAGTGATGAATCCATTCCAACTTTCGTCCCATTCCATTCCGGATCTGTAATGTGTAGTAGGGCCGGCTGGCCTTTGGTGCTCAGCCTCACTCGCTGACACACTATCACAGAGCGCCACGTATTTCAGCTACATCACGCTCATGCCTTGCCACCCAAAAATCTATCCCTAAATCTGATCATCTGGTACTACCGGGATGAATCGATACAATGTTTCTGGCTTCTCTCAGAACAGGTTCTTGACCTTTTCTTCGTTTGGGATGTATATTCGCTTCCACGCCTAACCACTCCATTTCCATCCAGTTGTACTCCGAGGTTCCCCTTTCTCTATGTTGCGCTTAAATTCCTGGACTTCCTTGTCCTTCACTTTGAGCTGCCAGGAATTTGGTCCTTTCAACGTCAACTTGCTTCCACGGGGCAACACAAACCAACTCCACCAATTCCAGGTTGAGGCGTTTGAAATCCTTATACAAACTCAGGTTGTCCATTGCTTAGCGTGAGACTATGCAATGAGCTTTCGACTCAGCGCGTCTAAACTACGTTGGCCTTCCCCGGCGTGGTAATTTAGCCTTAGGTCATAGTCCTTTGATCAACTCAAGCCAATCTCCTTGCCCAAGTTCAGTCCGTTGTGTGAATATACTACTTCAGCTCTTGTGGATCTGAGAATCTCGCCACGATACCGATCAAGTAATGCGCAAATCTTCAAGGTATGCACAACAGCCGACTGCTCTAAGCGTGCGATAGGAGTTCTGCTTCATGTGCCTCAAATTGCCTAATGCATAGGCTACTACCTTCCCTTTCTATGCATCAAACACGCAGCCAAACCTAACCGAGATGCTCAAAAACACATCGAAGCTCTTGCACCAACATCCGTAAACCAACACGGGTCTGGGTTAGTCTTTTCGTTAATTCTTGGAAGCTTCTTCGCATTCCTAGTCAAATTCAAACTCTTTCCTTCTTTCAACAACTGACGTCATTGGTCTAGCCAATCTTGAAAAGCTTTCAATGAACCGCGTATAGTAACCAGCAATCCAAGAAAAGCGTCTTAGTCCCGACATCTGAGGTTGATTCCAATCAACACCTCTTGGACCTTCTTGGGTCAACGGCTACTCCACCCCTTGACAGCACCATGACCAAGAATCCAACCTCTCCAACCAGAACTACACACTTGCTAAAATTTCGCATATAACTGCGCTCTCGAAGTTTATCAAACTACCGTAGTGCCTTTCATGCTCTTCTTCACTTCTTCAGTAAGATGAGGACTTCATCAATAAAAACCACTAATCTCTCTCTT
>RYFJ01001122.1:0-161200 GCA_003991445.1 Oryza meyeriana var. granulata | reverse complement strand
CGATGCGAGACGATAAGCCCAGGGCAGTTTTCCGGTGTCTTTGCACTCTCTCCGGTATCGAGGAACTATTTGGAAGTCTCTCTCCGCAAGAGCGACATGAGCTGTTTTCCTTCGGGTTCGAACCTTTCATTGGATTTTAGAGATTCTCTACTGACGAAGGTCTGTCTCTACAAGGTCAGGCGATGAGGATTTGTTAGGCTTCTCGCGCACTTTGGTTTGCGCCTGATGAATGATGTCGTATCGCACAGTCGTGCTAACTCACGCATGGTGCATTCACGTTCGCTAACCTATACGCGTGTCTTGCAACTAAGAACTGCGAAGCGAGACATAGTGAGTAGCCGTATGCTCCAAACGGTGTGCGTAGAAGAGTCTCTTTCGAGTTGACTCACAGTTTCCTTCCCTCCACTCGTCTCTCTACGAACCGGATGATTTGGTGTACTGGCTCGAAGTTGAGAGTTCGAGAATAAACTGCGAGTGCTGAGGCTCGCACCTACAGGTGGTGATTACACTACCTGGTCCTCGACTTCTGTCGTGTTTATGGCCCGAATTTACGGTCCTTTGGCGAGATGGTTCCCGATGATATTGTGGTGGTTGTCGTTTGGTCGCACCTTGTCGTCGATCTGATCAGGCGGCCCTCGTCCCGTGTGGATAGTGAACTCAGGACTCTCGCAAATGATCGTCTTTATTTCTGCATTTCGCGCGTTGGCTGTTGATATGTGACGGTAAAACAGTTAATGGCAAGGCTACTGAGGTGGATGGTTACCGTATTTATTCGTTGGTTTTATTCGAGACCTCCTCCATGCTAGATTTTGCGTTGTCATAATTTTATTCTCCATGAATGTACTTCGGGTGCCCAAGTTTCACGCGAAGATATCCTTGTTGATGAGGAAGGTGGCCAAGGGCGCGTCTTCTATTTGGGGTAGAGTCTGGTCCCGACTAGGGCAGTTTAGAGGTCGCAAGGGTCCAGGGGGATCTCTTTGTGTCCGCGTCTGCTGAAATTCCCCGACTGCTGCTTTCTTGCCGGACTGGGTCTTGCTCGACTCTCTGTTGTGACGGCTTGCCGATGTTGTCACGCCGACTGCGTCTCTTGTGATTGAGCCAATTACAACCCTCCTTGTCGCAGGTGAAGGCTTGCCTTGCATCTCTGCGTAGTGAGAGGACTCTGCTGGCCTGGCATCTGACACCACTATATGTATAGTGCGTACGCCATGAATCTTGGCAAGCGCGGTCATCCGAGTATGGCGTGGTTACGCAGTCTCGCAGTCGGCGACTCAAAGCAGATGTTTTCTGTGTGGAAGTGTTTCCCGAGCCGAAGGTTACAGGCAAGTTAAAATCCCTGCCGAGTGGTGTTGAAGAGAGGCCGGAATTCCCGTGGAAGGGCGCGTACTCGGCGCAGATCTGAACGAGCATCTTCATCTCATCAAAGTCCTGTGAATAGGCATGTTGAGCGCCGCTGCTCCGCTCTGGATTTACTGCTATTCTTGACAACGGG
The DNA here is from genome assembly GCA_003991445.1 of Oryza meyeriana var. granulata. Classification (NCBI taxonomy): domain Eukaryota; kingdom Viridiplantae; phylum Streptophyta; class Magnoliopsida; order Poales; family Poaceae; genus Oryza; species Oryza meyeriana. The sequence goes on along the minus strand of RYFJ01001122.1, from coordinate 159,708 downwards.
TCCAGGACGAGTGATAGCGTCCCGGGTGCGAGACCGATCTGGGTGATCTGTCAATGAATGTATGGCCATCTCTGACAGCGCGGTACTGGGGTGTCCGCGTAAGACCGTGTTAACGCACGTGCAGATAGCTTCTGTTGCTTACTCAACCGTGAGCGGCCCTCCGAAGATGTGGATTGAGCTCACTGAGGATCTTGAAAATCGTGGCCGCCTTGAGTCTGGCTTGTCCTTGTCCTTGTCGGAGCAGACGATGGGCCGCTCGGAGCAAACTTCTTAGCATGTGCCAGTCTTTGGCCGCTGCTTGCCTTTGGGTGGAAGGGGCTGTGTAACACGTTTTCTTTTCCGCTAGTCTTCGTTTTCCGAGCTCCTCCTATCGTAGCTTGTGCCATTTTTCTCCCTGGCCAGCCCGACTACTTCTCCCTTGAGCCGATAAGATTGCTACTCAGTCCTTGTATCCTGCCCTTATCCTTGTCCTTACCGGACCCCTTTGCTGCCGAGTGAGCATGTGATGTGACGACTACTTGTTTGAGACTGTTGCTTCCTTTGTTTCCCGAGGTTGCACCCACCGATTGGACGCCGACTACCGAAGTAGTGAAGAACATCAGTCTTCACCATAACCGCAGGCATCGCTTGGGCCATGGTCCAGTCGACCCGGTCAGTGAGATTTCTCCAAACGTTCTGTCCTTGATTAATGTTATCGCAGCTACAGTGCTCCATCCCTCTGACCGGAAGTTGGACTCCAAAGTCTTCCTGTATATCCCTGTCAGTTCATCTTGACCTTCTTGCTCCACAACCGTTGGCCCATTCCCTCGTGCCTCAACCTTGCACGCCGGCTATATATATGGACATGCCCCTTCTTCCTTTGTTTTGCAACGGCCAGCTCCAACTCTGCTAAGTTTTCATCCTCTCAAGCTTTGGAGCTTCTGTCGCCTGGTTCGTAAGCCTGGTTCAGCCGACTGCACAATTTTCTGCAGCGACTACTTTTTGATCCTTTTCTTGGTGTTTTTACTTCTCCTGTATTCAGTGTTCTTTCTGCTTGTTCAGAACCTGAACGGTGGACGATCGAAGCCACTTCGCCGACTGAAGACAGCCCTCCTTGGACCCAAGGCAAGCCCCTCTTTGATCATATTGTTTCCCATATATGCAAAACTTGTTGTTTGGAAAATATATGCATGCTTAGTTTACACCTTTTTAACTATGGCCTCGGTTTTGCAGCGCAACCGATGGACCTACCAGTAGTGAGCATTATTTGGTAGGATGTTGTTATATTTCCTCCTTGAAGAACCCACAAATGGCACGCTAGCATCCTATCTGAGGATACGATGCCGAGTAAGATGGCTTAGCTCTGCAACGTTGTTTGTCGTTGGGAAAAACTTGGGTTTACCAAACTGATTGGAAAAACCGGTATTCCGTGTATCGGCGTGTTTGTGAAAACAAATAGTTGTGAAAATCTTGATATAACAGAGAAACAGTGCCTGTGTGGCTTGGCTATGTATATCATTAAGGACCGTTTCCTTTGGGAATTCCATCGAGCATCTTACAGTGCGACAGACGGGTATTATGGGATGCCCTGGCGAGTAATAGTAGGTTAGGGAAGTTCAGTGCCGACCACTGAATCCTGTGTGGATCTTTCGGCTGGCATTGGGATGACTCTAGACTGGCTTTGGAAATGGCCTTGTCATGGGGGAAGAGGGGAATTTCTGGGTACAGGCAGTACTCGGTGTAATTTTCGTGTCGGATGGGTAAAGCGCACACCCTGCTGCAGAGTTTTAAGCAGAACTGTTCGAACAGCCGTGCACGGTTAAGGGCGATGCAAGGTGATTCCATAGCCGTAGATTTGTTGCCAGTGATTTGTGAAAGTGTTTGATGGAAGGGACCGTGACAGAGTTTGCGAGTGAGCAAACGGAAGGCTGTGTGGCAGAAACGGATCTGTGTGATCGGGGTGTTAAGCCATCCATAATCAAGTGAATGAAAAAGTAACAGGATGAGAAGATCATCCCCCCGGGTTGTAGCCGGGCGGCAAGATTTGTACAGATGTCTTCGGGTTGTAGCAGAAGACGGATTGATCAAGCTTCCCGGGTTGTAGAGGGCAGCAAGTTGATCAAGTTGTGCTCCCGGGTTGTAGCCAGGGAAGCCACCTTTAGCTACTGGTTGTAGCCAGCCTAGCGGCATTTAGTGCATGATCATGCTCCCGGGTTGTAGCCAGGGCAGCGATGATGAGGCCCCCGGGTTGTAGCAGGGCGGCCGACTAGCTAGCTGGTTGAAGCAGTGTTAGCGGGCATCAAGTGCCACAGCTGAGATTGGTTGTAGCGAGTCTCAGGGTCAACGAGTGGTTGTAGCTACTCGGGAGGTACAGGCACCAGCAATACGAAGTAAAAGATGATAAGAACATATATGATTATGCTTGATTCATTAAGTGGCGAGTTGTTGAAAAGCAACTTGCGGAATGGATAGAGGCGTGAGCTCTGTCCGACAAAGTTTAAGCTCACTAGTGTTTGCAAAAGAAAAGAGTTTCTAAGGCCATTTTCGCAATAAACCTTTGCTTTCTGTCTGACCGACATGGCATCATTTCCGGCTTGCTGAGTACGAAAGTACTCACCTTGTTTATATATATGTATGTAGGGTGTTTTGGAGAAGAAGACGAAGATCCGATGCTGCGAGTTCCTCCAAGACAGGCCGACTACGAAGACTTCTGAAGGTTTCGAGCTAGTTTCCCAACCGAGCCTGTGGAGTAGTTTTTGTCAGTTCCCGCCTGTTTTGCTGTTTTCGCAGTTCCTGTTGATTATTTTTGCCCATCCCCGGGTCTGTCCTGGATGGATTCTCTTGTACTATATGTAAGTACTCTGTTTATGTATTATTGTAACTCTGTGTTGTATCATTGTTGTGCGTACGACTACTGATCCTGGGATCGGTGCTTATGACATGGTGGCCTTCCACCTAGTGGCGAGGCGCACAAGCGGTGGTATCAGAGCAAAGGTTGGCCCTAGGAGCGAAACCTACGCGTGTAGATGCCTTTGAGGATCTTATTTTTGAAAACTTACTTTTGCAAAAAAAAATCTAGGACTTGTCTGAGTATATTTCTCTCTGCTTTGTAGAATTTTGGAAAAGTTTCTAAACTCTTGGCTATCTCCCTACCTTGGCTCCTGCGTGATCTTTGGTATTTAGCCTTAGGTTCCAGTGCCCTATTGTCGTCTTTTCGTTGTGGCTGGGCTCTCGTGTGTTCTTGTTCTGCTGCTTGAATCCATCTTGCTAATCTTGTTGCTCTTCATCTGATTCCATCGGTTCGTTGCGACTATCTTGCTGAGCCCTCTTCTTTTGGTTGCCCGTTTTTCTAGGACTGATGGCAGAAGTCAGACGCCGGAATGTTGTGCTCCCGCTTGGGTTTTTGAAGGCCAAGGTCCAGTCGCAACAACCTGCTTACCGTGCCTGCGCAGAGGAACAAGAAGTGGAGCAGACAGTACGATCGGATGTCAGGAAGTGGCCCATGCAGCGGCTTGGTACTTCAACGCTGCACAGCAAACCTGGAGGATTGCCTCAACCTCCTCACCTTCCAGCAGCCCCCCAGCAGCTTATGGCCATCAGACCAAGATCTTGGCAAGGCATTGCTCAGATCTGGCCGCAATGCAGCCTCTTTCTCCATCAAGCTCACCCAGCACAAGCTCATGGACGTCCAAGCTCGCCGACTTCATGAGGTCCCGTCAGCGAGTTTCTCTTCAGACTGCTGAGCAGTAGAGGCTGACGATGGCTAAAGGATATGGACAGAAAACTGAACCTAGTGCGTGCACACCTGTGGAGAAAACCAGTTCTGCACACCAACTGCATGGACCAGCACGATTGGTGGGAGAACTACTGTGCTTGCCATCAAGATGCGCCACATGCTGGCCGGTTTGTTGAGCCTTCAGAGCCGCACATGTCCAGAAGGAGTATAGACATTAAGAGAGAAGAATTCAACAAACTACAGCAGGACATTCCAGATCAGCGAGTCCTGAGCAGGTTCAACCATGCTAGCTCGCTATGCACCGAGGACGTGAACTCGGACAAGAAGAAATCAGAAGGTTTCTGAAGGGATGAACTGGCAATGAACCAGCTTATTGCCCATGACTTCCTACTTTTCCAGCACATGGTCAACAGAGCCCTAGTAGTTGAAGACGCGAGGAAGGAGATCGAAGTTTTTCGCAGCGCCAGGCTCCCAGATGCAGTCTGTGTGGTCCGAGTACAGGCCTATCTCCCAGTCCTTCCCGTCAGTTTGCCCATCCAGTTTCAAGAGCGGGTGTTTCGCCATCTGTTTCTCGCCGGCTTCTTCTGTTCAGTCCCGAACCTCAGTGCAAATCCGGTGCAAGTCGCGCCTATCCTCAGCCGGCCTTCGCGGAAGAGGATTCGAGTGCCCCGGGAAGCCGATGCTACAACTGCAACGATTGGTCCTTCGCCGACACTGCCCAGAGCAAGACCCTGCAGTCCTGGACGCCCATAACGCAGCGCTTCAAGAGCCCCTGTGTTTGTCGAGGACAGCCGACTACACATACCAATGATCTGCTCCTCCCGTGCCCTCCGACCTTTGGACGTGGCCGACGTCAATCATATCTAGTCAGAGACCAGCCGAGAAGCTTCAGATGTGGTAATGGGTACGTTTCTTTGTCAACTCGTACCTGCAGTTGTTCTGTTTGATTCTGGTAGCATCGCAGTTCTTTTTATTTCTCAATCTTTGTGGATAAGTATGGGTTGGGATGTTCGAGATCTTAGTATATCTATGGTCTACACTCCCTGGCAAGGAGTTTAGGTCAGACCAATCTTGCCTGGAGTTACTTGGTAATTAAAAGGAGCTTTAGTTTCTCGCCACCCATTGTCCTGGATCACAGGTTTGGATTTGATTCTTGGCATGGACTGGTTAGCTAAGCATAAGGGCGAATAGACTGTGCACTAGCAACCATAACCTGCAGTGCTTTGGACAAGAAGTAAGTTTGCCTCTTGGACCCTCAGGACTAAGCCGACTCCTGAAGCTCCATGCAAATAGTCCTTTGGAAGAAGTGCCGGTGATCATGAGTACCCTGATGTCTTTCCCAGACAGTTTACCGGAATGCCCCTGATGGTTGAGAGATTGAATTCTCTATAGATGCTAGACGGAGACATTTTCGTGAAGCCGGCCACTAATAGAGAACACCATATCAAGAGACTCGTTCCTATAGAATGGCGGCTAATGAGTTAGCCGAAGTGAAAGAGCAGCATAGAAGAACTTGAGAAACCTAGGTTTTGTGCGACCTAGCACATCACTTGGGGAGCTCCAGTGCTGCCTAGTGGTAACTAAGAAGGATAAGACAAGAGGATGTGCGTTGCTTATATATCGCGCACTGAATGGAGTCATCAAGAATAAGTATCTCTACAGGATAGATGATCTGTCGATCGCTGCGGTTACAAAGTATTTTCTATATGGTTGACTTGAGATCAGGATACACCACGTCTGAAGATAGGCCTGAGGATATACTAAGACGCTTTCTTGACCCGTTATGGATTATATGAGATATATAGTGGTCTTGAACTCATATGCTCCAGCTTTCTTCAATGAGCTTATAAGAACTCATGGATATCTCGACAAGTTTGTCGTGGTATTTATGGATGATCATCAGGTGGTAATCTTCTCCAAGGACGAGGCAGAAATGTTGGACATTTGAGAATCAGGTTTCTAGGAAAGTTAGAGACTCTATCCAGTTGTTTTGCCAATGAAGTGTGAGTTTTGGCTAGACCGAGTTGCTTTCCTCGGCAGTAATGTAGGTCCCTGCCAAGGAGTAGCAGTGGACCGGGGAAAGTGAGTATGAGACGATGCTTTCTTGGAAATCACACCGACTACGGTCCATCGGAAGTGAGAAGTTTCCTAGGTTTGGCTGTTATTATCGGAGATTCATTGAAGGATTTTCAAGGATTGCCAACCCATGAAGATTGCTAAAAAGGAAAGGGTTTGATGGAGTGACGCCTGTGAGTAAAGTTTCATGGAGTTAAGGAAAGGCTGACTACCCACCTGTGTTGATCCTTCCGAAGGATATCAGGAGACTTTGAGGTATATCTGTGATGCATCCCGATAGGCATAGGCTGTGTGTTATGCAGGAAGGAAGAGTGGTTGCGTATGCCTCAAGACAGTTAAGACCCCCATGAGCTGACTACGCGACCCATGACTAGAGTTGTCAGCAGTAGTGCCTGCTGAAGATATGCGACACTACCTGGTTGGACACCGGTGTGAAGTATACACCGATCATAAGAGTCTGAAGTATCATTTTCACTCAGACGGAGCTTAATCTCATAGAGAGGAGCAAAGAAGATGGCTTGGGAGTGATTAGGATTAACGACTTGGAATACATTACCACCTGGCAGGGCAAATGTTGTTGCCGATGCCCTCAGTCGGAAAGTCATTGTATGCATCTTGCACACACCGCCCCTTCAACCCGACAGCTAAGTCGAGAGCTGGAAAAGCTAAGGATAAATATGGTCAAGCCAGGAACGCTGGCGACTTTGCTGATTCAGCCTACCTTGGAGGACCGGATCAGAGAACTAAAAAGTGATGAAATTTATATTGTATTTTCTAGGAGATGCCAGGAAAGCCCGAGTTCTCAATTTTCCACGATTCAGCAAGGAACTGTTTGGTTTGGGAACGCATTTGCGTGCCCGACAGAAAGGAAATCCAAGACTTGAATTGAGAGAAGCATGAGTCCGCTTATTCATCCCACCAGGAAGTACGCAAGATGTACAAGGATATTATTAGGATCATTAACTGGTGGCCTGGAATGAAGCGAGATATTGCGAGTATGTCGCAGTTTTGTGACATTTGCCAAAGGGTTAAAGCCACAGCATCAGAAGCCAGCAGGATTGCTGTCAGCCTTAGGATACCCGGAGTGGAAATGGGAAGATGGATGGATTTCATCGTTGGATTTACCCGGCGGACATGATTCCATCTGGGTAATGTGGATCGACTGACAAGGTCCGAGGCCCACTTTATCCCCGTCAAGACAACCTACGGCCAAGAGCTAGCCGAGCTGTATCTGACCAAGGTTATCTGCAACATGGGTCCAAGAAGATAGTGTCTGACCGAGGAGCTCAGTTCACCTCCCACTTTTGGCAAAAGTTGCATGAGACATGGGACTACTGAATTTCAGTACGCATATCACCCCAGACGGATGGACAACCGAGAGAGTCAACCAGATCATGGAAGATATGCTAAGAGCATGTGCCTTGGATTTTGAAGGAACTGGATCTCTGTCTGCCTTATGCGATTCTCCTACATAACAGCTATAAGCAGTATCTCAGATGGACCCAATGAAGCTCTATATGGACGCAAGTGTAGACGAACCCCACTCTGTTGGACAGACGTAGGAGAAAGATGGTTTTTGGACAGACATGTTTGAAAGAGGCAGAAGAGCGAGTTACGGTTATCCGAGAGCGTTTTTCTTGAAGACAGCCCAAACCGACAGAAGATATGCAGACAATCGGAGACGAGAGCTCGAGTTTCAGATAGGAGACCATGTGTATCTCCGAGTATCACCCCTACGAGGAACAAAGAGATTTGGAATGGGTGGAAAGCTAGCGCTCGCTATCATCGGACCTTACTATCGTTGACAGACGCGGAGTATTGGGTATCAACTGAGGTTACCCTCCGAAGAACTCTCTGACGTCAGGACGTGTTCATGTGTCCCAGTTGAAGAAATGTCTTCGCATCCAGAGAGCACAGTTCCGTTGGAAGAGATCAAGACGTACAACGCAACCTCACTACAAGGAAGCCTATTCGGATTTGGAGACAAGGGACAGACGTACCAGACGAAAGACAATCAGATCTGCAAGGTGCAATGGAGTACATTCGGTAGGAGTGAACTACATGGAACGGAAGATCGCTTCAAGCTGAGTACCTAAGTAGCTCTTCGCCGAGTAGCGGAATCTCGGGACGAGATTTGTTAAGTGGGGGAGGTTTTGTACGACCCGTTTTTTTTTTGGCCGCTAGTCTTCGTTTTCCCGAGCTCCCCTCAATCTGTCAGCTGTGCCCAGTTTTTCCCTGGCAGCCGACTACTTCTCCTTGAGCCGCAGTAGATTGCTATCAGTCTTGAGTATCTCTGCTTATCCCTTGTCTTACCCGGACCCTTTGCTGCGAGTGGCAGCTGTGATGTGGCCGACTACCTTGTTGCGACCCTGTTGCTTCCTTGTTTCCGAGTTGCACCCACCGTTGGATGCCGACTACGAAGTAGTGAAGATCAGTCTTCACTAACGCAGCATCGCTTGACAGTGGTCAGTCGAAGCCGGTCAGTGAGATTTTCCAAACCTGTCCAGCCTTGCCTTAATGTCTCATCGCGGCTACGCTTCAATTGTGCCTGCACTCCTGACCAGTTGGACTCCAAAGTCACTTCCTGTAATATCCTGTCAGTTCATCTTGATCTTGCTCCACCCGTTTGCCCAGCTCACACCGTGCCTCAACCTTGCACGCCGGTATATATTATGGCCAACCGTGCCCCTTCTTCCTTTGTTTTTGCAAAGCGGGGCAGCTCCAGCTCTGCTAAGTTTTCATCTCTCAAGCTTTGGAGCTCTGTGCCTGGTTCGTAAGCCTGGTTCAGCGACTGCCACATTTCTGCAGCCGACTACTTCTTGATCCTTTCTTTGGTGTTTTACTTCTCCTGCTTATCAGTTGTTTCTTTCTGCTTGTTCAGACCTGAACCGGTGACGATCACCGAAGCCACCTTCGCCGAAGAAGACTCTTGGAACAGGCAAGCCTCTTTGATTACCGCTGATATTGTGTTTCATATAGCAAACTATGTTGTTTGGAAAACGCTATATGCATGCTTAGTTTACACTTTTTAAACTGTTGGCCTCGGTTTTGCAAGCGCAACCGATGGACCTACCAGTAGTAGCACTTATTTGGTAGGATGTTGTATATATTTCTCTTGAAGAACCCCACAAATGGCACGCTAGCATCCTATCTGAGGATCGAATGCCGAGTAGAATGGTTAGCTCTGCAACGTTGTTTTGTCGTTGGGAAAACATTGGGTTTTACACCAAACTGATTGAAAAACCCGGTACTCCGTGTATCGGCGTGTTTGTGAAAACAAATAAAGTTGTGAAAATCTTGATATACAGAGCAGTGCCTGTGTGGCTTGGCTATGTATCATCATTAGGACCGTTTTCCTTTGGGAATTCCATCCGAGCATCTTACAGTGCGACAGACGGGTATTATGGGATGCCCCTGGCCGAGTAAATAGTAGGTTTAGGGAAGTTCAGTGCCGCCACTGAATCCTGTGTGGATCTTTCGGCTGGCATTGGATGACTCTAGACTGGTTTGGAAATGGCCTTGTCCCACGATTTCTGGGTACAGGCAGTACTCGGTGTAATTTTCGTGTCGGATGGGTAAAGCGACACCTCTGCAGAGTTTAGCAGAACTGTTCGAACAGCCGTGCCCACGGTTAAGGGCGATGCAAGGTGATTCCCATAGCGTAGATTTGTTTGCCAGTGATTTGTGAAGTGTTTGATGGAAAGGGAACCGTGACCAGAGTTTGCCGAGTGAGCAAACGGAAGGCCTGTGTGGCCAGAAACGATCTGTGTGATCCGGGTGTTAAGCAACATAATCAAGTGAATGAAAAGTAAACAGGATGAAGATCATGCCCCCGGGTTGTAGCAGGGCGGCAGTTGTAACAGATGTTTTCGGGTTGTAGCCAGAAGACGGATTGATCAAGCTCCGGGTTGTAGCCAGGGCAGCAAGTTGATCAAGTTGTGCTCCGGGTTGTAGCAGGGAAGCCACTTTAGCTAGCTAGTTGTAGCCAGCCTAGCGGGCATTTGTGCCATGATCATGCCCGGGTTGTAGCCAGGGCAGCGATGATGAGCCCCGGGTTGTAGCCAGGGCGGCCGACTAGCTAGCTGGTTGAAGCAGTGTAGCGGGCATCAAGTGCCCCAGCTGAGATTTGGTTGTAGCGAGTCTCAGGGTCAACGAGTGTTGTAGCTACTCGGGAGGTACACGGACCAGCAAATACGAAGTAAGATGATAAGAACATATATGATTATGCTTGATTCATTAAGTGGCGAGTTGTTGAAAAGCAACTTGCGGAATGGATAGAGGCGTGAGCCTCTGTCCGACAACAAAAGTTTAAGCTCACTAGTGTTTGCAAAGAAAGAGTTTCTAAAGGCAATTTTCGCAATAAACTTTAGCTTTCTGTCTGACCGACATGGCATCATTTCCGGCTTGCTGAGTACGAAAGTACTCACCTTGTTTTATATATATGTATAGTAGGTTTTGGAGAAGAAGACGAAGATCCGACTGCTGCCGAGTTCCTCAAGACCAGGCCGACTACGAAGACTTCTGAAGGTTTCGAGCCTAGTTCCCAACCGAGCTGTGGAGTAGTTTTTTGTCCAGCTTCCGCCCTATTTTGCTGTTTCGCTAGTTTTACCTGTTGATTATTTTTGCCCATCCGGGTCTGTCCTGGATGGCATCTCCTTGTACATATATGTAAGTACTCTGTTTATGTATTATTGTACACTCTGTGTTGTATCATTGTTGTGCGTACCGACTACTGATCCTGGATCGGGTGCCTTATGCACATGGTGGCTTCCACTAGTCGGGAGGCGCACGCATGGCCGGCTCATGACTTTCTGGTAGTCGTTATTCTGGTGGGGCCACGACCGAGTATGCTCATGTTGCCACCTCATTGTCTGACTTCCGCTTGCGGCCACCGGTTTGTTTTGAGATGGCTCTCGGTTTCGCCTTTTGTTCTTTCTGTCGGGACTCCTTCTTCTCATTAAGGGCCTCTGCGACCGCTTCAGCCTAGTCGGCGTACTTATTCGAGGATGTCGAAAAGAGCCCGGACAGAGGATGGTGGCTTCCGAGTGAATTTCACGATGAACGGGGCGTCCTTTACTCCCTTGCAGAAGGCGGCGATGACGGCCTCGTCTCTGATCATTGGGATCTTGTTGCGCTTTTCAGAGAATCTCTTGATAAAATTGCATAGAGACTCATTCTTCTTTGGTGTAATTGATACAAATCGTGCTCAAAAGAGGGCCTCTCGTAGGTTCCTGAAATTGGCAATGAACCGCTCCCTGAGTTCTCCCCAGGAATCGATCGACCGCCTTGGGAGCCCTGTCAGCCATGTCCTCGCCAAGTCGGCTAGCACAACTGGGAGGTAGTTAGCCATGGCTTTGAGGTCGGCCCCAGCAGCTCGAACTGCCAGGGTATATACGGTGAGCCAGGATTTGGGATTTGTTTTGCCATCATACTTTTCAATTCCTGTGGGCTTAAAGCCAGTCGACGTCCTATAGCTCCCGAGTGAAAGCTGGAATGCCTTCGTCTTCATGAGGGCTCGGGCTTCGACCACGGTGGTTAAACCGCTAGTGATGGAGACCGAAGCGCTCGTTTTCGTCCTCCAGTCGGCGGCGCTCGTCTTCATGTCGTTCGTGGCGTCGGGCGTTGATGGTGTGGCGGAGGTCATGTTGTAGGCGTTCTCGGAGATCTTGGTTGGGCCGGCGGTCATACTAGTGACGCCGCTGGTTGTCATTGTTAGTGTTGCCGAGTGACGTTTGCCTTGACTCCTCGCATGGCCGACTTGAGCCGGCCGCCCGGCGCCATGCTGATGTAGATGAACCCACCGCTGGAGATCCTGACTGGTTAGTCAGTACTATGGTGTCACCCGATTGCTGTTGCTGTTGTTCACAGGCAGCAGCCGTAATCATCACCTTGAACTTGGCAATAGTTGGGGTGGCCTGGTGATCAGGCCCAAGCTAGAGCGTGTCCAGCAAGGTTGCGGCAGCCACAACATTCTGTTGTGGCTTGACGAAGATGTCATAATCACCGACTTTAGTCTGGAGAATCTGCTGTTGAGCTTCTCACCCAGCCATGCGTAGCCTGTCATTGCGAGCCTCGCGGTCAGCCTCCTCCTGTTGCTCTTCTTGTAGTCGGCGTAGCTCAGGTGGTGGTGTTGAGGCCATGAAGATCTCACGGGGGAGGAGGAAACTCGCTAGACTGGAGCCCAAACTAGCGTTCGAACCGTTATCCGATTTAGAGTTGGACTCCGTGTAGTTTATTAGAGTAAGAACGACTCCGACCTCTCTATATCCAATCTGAAACGGTGCTTGGCCGTGTCCAAACTGAATCGCAGGAGATCGGGTCTGCTACGCGAGATGTAGATCCGCAGCATCGCCGAATCCGTGTGGGAAATTGACGATCTCTCCCGTTCTTGGCCCAACCCAGGCTGGCTCAAGGCCTAGCGCAAATCGGACGCCGAAGGAGAGATTTGTCCCAATGCTCAGCGAAGTGAAGGACTGCCGCAGTAGAACGTTGAAGGAGATTGCGGCATCCTGTGGGCCGATTGGTGCAACGTCGGCTGGCTCCTCGGCCGGTTGGATTGGATCTGCTTCGGCCAAGGTAAGGTTGCCGATCTGGTCGGCAATGAAATTGAGGCTCCCAAAAGAAATTATTTCTCCAGGGGAGAACTTGTCGCCGTCGATTCTGGTTGCTGGATCCATCGGGCTTGTAGATGTGAAACTCGCCAGAGCCCCTACCTGGCGCACCAACTGTCGATGTTTTACACCGGCAATAGAACTATAGGGCTACTCAGCAAGGGAAAACTCAGTGGATTGCAGAGGAACACGAAGAAGTTTTTATATTGGTTTAGGCCCTCGATGTGAGGTAAGACCCTACGTCCAGTTGTGGTGTTATTCCTCTGAGGTATTCATTGATCAATGATGTCGTGTGTTGTTCTCTGCCCTCAAGGGGTGCCCTGCCTCCCCTTATATACTGGGAAGCAGGGGTACAAGGTAGGAATCCCAGCTGGATACGGCCAAGGGATTTTCTTCTTAGAGATATATCTTACCCGGCTAAGACTATACATTCCTTATTATACAAGGCAAAGCCTACCGGGTGCTACTATATCTCTAACTAAAAGATTCGGCCCATCCTCTATCCGAGTGGCCCATATGCTTGTGATGAGGTACCCGGGGCCATGGCCTCCACAGCTCTACACCTAGATAGCACTCGCAAAGAGTCACAAAGATAGAAATTTGTAGGATTGAGTTGGGATTCAGATTCACCAACTCCAATCCGTAGAAACTAAGAAGATGGCGGAGGAATGCGGAGCACAGAAGAAACAAACCCCGGTCAATGAAAGAGGCAAAAACAATAGTTTCGCCAGATTGGGGATTTGGGATCGACTCACCCTCGGCCGGCTGCCAGCGGATAATGTCATGGCTCTGCAGCTGCAGTGACTTCTCCAGCTTCTCCAGCTTCGACCGGCTGCAATCCGAGGTCGGCCACCCATCATCTAACGCCCCAACGGAATCTGGCACCTTCATCCGAGGTCTCCGCCATGCCGAAGGTGCCAGATTACGTTGGGGCGTCGGATGACAGGTTGCCAACCTCTGATTGCAGCCGGTCGAAGCTAGAGAAGCTGGAGAAGTCACTGCGGCTGCAGAGCCGTGACATTATCCGCTGGCGGCCGGCCGAGGGTGAGTCGGTCCCAAATCCCCAATCCGGCAAAACTGTTGTTTTTGTCTCTTTCTTTGACCGGGGTTTGTTTCTTCCATCCTCCGCATTGTCATAGCCCTAAATCAAATTTCAGGTAATGAGTGTTATGCCCTACTGTCATTAGAGTTGCACAAATTAAATTCTTGCATTGTCACTTCATGCGAAATTAAAGTCTGCAAATATTTTCAAAACTCTCGATAATAAAACCCTAATCAGCAAAAACCAAACATCACCAAAAAGTGCATCAAGTTGAACAGAAACATATGTGGGAAATAATTTATTCAAATACTAGCTTGTTTGGAATGAATCAATATAATTTTTCCAGAATTTATTTCATTAGTTTAGACCTCTTAAAAATTGAAACAAGTTTCAGCCTGGATCCTTTTCCTTGACCTATGCATTTGTATAGTCGAAGGATTTTCTAAAGGTGTTTGGTTCACATAAAATCATAGAAAAATTCCTGTGAACACTATCCCTCATACTTAACCCACTGTAAATTTGACATGATTTTATCACTTCAATAAATGCTTCAATGAAATCCCTCAAATCAGCAAAACTAGGAAGCTAGCTGAAATAAATTGGGTCACTTCTAAAATTCACCAAATAAAAATGAAGACTAATTAGACAGAGCCCTTCTGCCAAAGTGTGTGCCAACATGAACCCTACTACCAGTAATTTTGGCTCAATTTAATTCCCAAAGAAGTCACATGAAATAATAGGAGCAATGCCCTAGGGACATAAATCACACTGCAGAAAAACTGAATCAGTAGGCCTACTTTGCAATTTCACCACAGGTTAACCAGACCTCTTCTAACCACGAAATTTGGTCAGCAGGTTAAACACATCTTTCTCTATCTCCAATAATTTTTCCATAATTTATATCCCTTATTAACCTACTAAAATCACAGATGCAAGACAGCTGTCCATACAGCTCACAACCATTAGTCTCTAGAGATTTCTCCTCTCTATTTTACTTCCAGGTGGACCCCACAACCCCCGGCCCACCTGTAAGCCATAGCACAGCATGGGACAGTGTGATTCACCAACTTTCCTACCCATACTCCTCTCTCTTTCCTAGGTTTCCCCTTCATGGACCCACAAGTCATAGAGTAAACTTAGCCAAATATATGTAGAAAAATATGGCCTTACATCTGGGACCCACCTTGACTACTGTGCAATGGATACAACTCAGCAGCTGCATTGCAAACGTGTCACTGCCTCCTTCTTCCTCCTTCCCCGCTCACAGAGCAAGCCCTGGACAGCACACCCTTGGAGACCTCGACCATTTCACTCCAAAATTCACCAGAGAACTCCTCTCCTCTTCCTCTCCACGTTCCCACCGAGAAAACCCACGGAGACCTCAAAGATCACCACCGGCAAGCTCACCTTCTCCTCTGCCGAAGGTGTTCGGTTGAGCCCGAGTTAGATCCGATGAGCCTTGCTCGTTCTTGACCACAGGAACATGATGAGCACCTCCTAAACATTCCATTTTTGTATTGCCTTACCCTAGGAACCGCCGGCCGAAGTCGCTGCCATCCTCGCTTTTGGCCCAGGGAGCGCCGCCGCGACGTCGTCGCCGTTCCGGCCAACCCAGTACACCGCCGACCGAGCCACCGCGCCACTAGTGCCGCCTCAGTACCAGGAGCAGGACACCCCAAGAAATCGCAAGAGTCATAAACCGAGCGCAGAGATCGGCCGTCGTCTTCCTTGTCTCCGGCCGAGCTCTGCCACCGCCGATTCGTCCTCTCCGGTGAGCCTCAGGCCGATTCCTCGCTCTCTCACCATCCCTAGGAGGTCCCTAACGTCATAGATGCCTCACCTTGGTCTCAGATCAACGGGAGCAAGCTACCGACGTGAGCCCACAGGTTTCCGCCGCCGCCGGATTATTTCCGCCGTCACTGGCACTGTCCAGCCCTCCTCTGCCTTGAAATATTGCATGGTTAGCTTCCTGGAGTCCTCTAATATGCTATGCATGCATTAATATGGCAGACACAAGCACGTAGAGGAACATGCATCGTCGACCCGAACCACTCCGCCCCCTTTGCTCGCCGTCAACACTGCTCCGGCCACCACTGGACTCCGAGCGACCACCCAAAGCTTCGCCTCATCTCCCTCTTTCTTTTCTCTTTTGGCCACGGCGCCAGCCGCGCCGCCATTCGCCGCCGGCGCCGGCGAACAGAACCATCAGCCCAGCTAGCCTCGGCCTCCTCTGTTTTTGCGCCACTGACAGATGGGCCCGGGGTGGAAGGGAAATAAGAAAAACAGAAGAATTAGAAAAGTAATTAAGGGAAATATTTTTCCAACAGAAAAATGCTTAAACTTTGTAAATCCATAACTTTGCCATTTTAAATCCTTTTCGAGTGAATCCAATTTTTTTAGTTCTGTAAAATTGTGAAATTTTATAATGTCAAATAAAATATAACCACTTCTGTACAGAAAATATCCATAAAATAATATGAAGCAAAAATAACTTATTTTGTGCTTAAGAAATTGAAATATTTCTATAAAATCTATTACAACTCCTTTAGAGGTGAACCAAATTCCTATGGATTCATAAAAATTTTATCTTTAATTTTATAAAATAAAAAGTGAGAACTTCTGTGTAGGATTTTTCTCTAAAAATGGAGACATCTTTTATATACCTCTTTATAACCTAGAAATTTATAAATTTCTAGAAAATTCATCCTAATTGCTAAAAATGTGAAACCACTTTTGTTTAACCCAGAAAATTATAACCTTACTGTGGATAATTTTGTTTGGCAAAATTACCTCACAAAATAGGCCTAAGTATTTTTCTATTCTTTCTTTTTAATAAACTTGTAAAATTCACAACTAAATCATTTTAAATCCAATTTCAGTAGACCAAATTTTTTCGGAACCAGCAAGATATGTATTTTTATATACAAATGCTCACACTCATAAAATCCTACCAGAGAATGCAAGTATATATTTTCCACTTAGGGTTTTTCCTATAGTTTCGGCTTTTGCCGTTTTCACCCCTTCTACCTTGTTATTTTTGTATCTCTCAATCTAGTGATGCAAATGACTTGGTTCTTCCTCCTAAAATCTTTTTAGGACATGCCCTACCTACTGTATTTATCTCATAATTAATTGATCATTTTGCATAGGCATGTTTATTGGATTCTTATTTGCATATTCGCTATTTATCGGTAGATTCAGACAATTCGGAGTACGTGGAGCAAGAACCTGATGTTGAGTGTGAACCATCGCAGCAGCAAGGCAAGCATCTAAACAAGCTACTAAGCAAGCATCTAAGCATATTGAACCTATATTTTCCATAAATTGATTTGTTTGCGAAGGAAATATCTATGTGCATGGTCTTGTTAAAATGGGAAAAACGGGTAGATTTTATATTACCCAATCGTATGCATTTCCATTCCTTGGTTATTGACTCCATGTTGTTACCTTGTCACCACTGGCTAAGGACTTTGGGATACTTTTATTTTATCGAATGCTTAGCCATGCTTAGTTCTAGACTTAGAAAAATCCGATAGATGGAGCTATCGGTTCAAAACTAGTTAATGTGAATGGATGGGTTAAAATCTGAAAAGAATAACTTCTGATTTATAATTAAGAATATGTTTGACTTGGACAGATGATAGGACGATGAAGGGATGGTGTTTCCCCGATGCACGTAGCTCCGTCTAAAATGGGTCGTTAAGGACCGAACATGTTGACGTCTATTCAAGCACCCTACGTACTTCCACACGCCGGTATGGGACGGCTTAACTCAGTAACACAGGAGGCTGTGGCCATCTACACCCATCCGTCAGTCGTGAGGGGAGACCTTTGGAGGACCTCGAGCAAGCCTAGTTTTGGCCGGAGGTGCCTCCCGCGACAGTGAGCCCGCCTTAGTTACCATGCACGCACGTGACTAAGTCGTCGGGGGCCCAGACGTGGTTTAGGTGGTTGGGGCTAAGCGTGCAAAAGGTTCTGTTGTGACCTCTAGTTCGCACTCAATGTGTAGAGTGTGGATACCGACAGGTACGGATCAAACTAGAGTGTAGCCGTTTGGCTTCTATCACATCATGTGGGTAAAGATGTACACCTCTGATCAGAGTAAGAACTATTCGAATAGCCGTGTCCACGGTTACGGACGACGCTTGATGTGTTCCTCAGTCATGTTAGCATCAAACTTGGGGTATGTGGTTATGGGATTCTGTTGTTATACCATGACTTAGGATAGTCATGGATGGATGGGTTTATATAAGAGGATTGATGTTAAATATGACTTGGTTTAGTCATGAAAAGTGGTATGCTTGTGTAGCATATATAATTGGGCAATGGTGACCCATGGATGATGATTAGAGCATGGTTTGTGCTCATTTTTACTTACATTTCAGAACTATAAGCATTTTAGAACTATAAGCTTGTTGTCCTAAATTTTTAGATTGAGCTATTTCACAAATGCTTATGTTTTAAATGTATTACTTGCTCAATAAAATCAGCTTTATGCAAAACCAGATTGACATAGCCATACTCCTTGATGTAGAGACTAGCATTACTCCTTTGTTCTATTATTATTGTATAAGTCTAGCTGAGTGCTTGTGTACTCACGCTGCATCTTTCAGGTGAGGACAACGATGACATTGATATGGTCTACTGTTATCCCGCCGAGGGTGGCGAGGATAATGTGTAGTTGAAGTTAAGTTCTGCCCCAGTCGGTTGCCTTGTGGGATGGGTATGGCACCACTGGATTTATCCTTGATGTTTATATTTTCCGCTGCTATCTGTTGTGTCACTTTGTGATAAATTAGGGTGTGAACCCTCTATGTAATATATATAACCCTGCTGCACTTTTATCCATACTTAGAGTATTTGTGATGTTTATCGATTGCTTGCGATGAAAGTGTGAGGCTAGTCGCTTTCCTGGGGACTAGCTGAACATGAGTATGAATTTAGAAATGATGAGATACATGGATGTTGGTTCAACCATAGACCATGTCCCCAGAAGTGTGTATCGTGTTTAGTCGCTACCTTCGTGTGGTTTGACGGGCACACTTCGCCGTTTGGGACTAGTGAATCAACTCTCCAAATATCTCTTTATTTCTGAATTCGGTACTTTGGTTTTGTATTGTGAATGGGTAAATGTTATGGCAAGGCTGCGATGAGGATGGATGGTTATTGTACTTATTTGGTTTTTATTTGAGATCCCATCCATCTAGATATTTCGCGTTGTCATAGTAATTACTCTTCATAATGCATTTCCGGGGTGCCCACATGCATTCCTCCGCCGTCTTCGTAGTTTTTACGGATTGGAGTTGGTGAATCCAAACCCCAACTCAATCCTACAAATTTCTATCTTTGTGACTCTTTGCGAGTGCTATCTGGGTGTAGAGCCCCACTTTAATTTCTTCAGGCACTTGTTCCACATTAACCCCAACCCTATAAGAATAGGATCCAGGTGATTGGAGGGGCTGGTCTTCAGTTGAGGGGTGATATGAAGAAAATATATATCGATCTTCCTTTGAAATCCTCTCTGAAAGGTTGGCATAAGGAGTGGTTCTACTGTTCCGATCTAGAACCCTCCCTGCCACCATTCACCGAAAAGCCCCTGGCGGTCTTGCCCAGTTGGTCGTCGGATCCAACCTTCGAAGAGATGGGCCAAATACATCAATTGTTGGCGAGGTTGGAGAAATTCAAGTCGGCCAGCCTGACTAGCCCCTGGATCGCTAAGCGCTTCCTGACCCGGCGCATCCAACCATTGAAGCTGAGGAGCGAGTTCTGTTGGGATTACCAGGGGAAGAATGACCCTGACCGAGAGAGCAAAGAAGTGGCCGACGAGCAAAAAGTGACCAAAACATTGTTCGGTTATTTCTCCAATGTGGTGATTGAGACCGAGGGCAAAGAGCACTGCTTCGTGGCTTATAACCACAAACGGCCTTGTCCCGAGGTAACCTCTACTCTTCTTCTGTGATGAATGCTTGTAGACATGTATCCATGATTGCCTTGCATAGTATGACGTGTACTGTTGAGTCATTTGCAGTGGTGTGAGGAGTTTGATGATGACTCCCGTCCTTTGTCAGCCACGAAGTCGAAGAAGAGGCCGAGGAGTCCTTCTGCTGCCCAGCTCGACTCCAAGAGAGCGGAGAAGAAGCCCATTGTAGATCAGGGCAAGGCGAAGGTCGTGAGGCCGAGTGCCGCAGCCGGGAGTTTAAGGATAAGGGACCCCACCGGCACAGCACCCAGGCCATCGAGTCCCAGACTGGGGCCGGCGTAATTGAGCTCAGGAACATCAAGCCCAACCCAAGCGCGGCCAAGTACAAGGTCAACCCTAGTGCTGCCGAGCACCCAAGCGCCCCAGCCGACCACACCGTGAACGGGGCCGACCAGGACAGAGGTGCCGCCGCCGACTGCCACGCCCTCAGACCCAACAGCCAGCGGCCCTCCAGTGCCGCCCTCTAGATCTCCCAGTCAGAAGCTCAAGTTCTCCAAGAGGTAGGCCATTCTGGGTCTTCTGAAAATCATGTTCAGCATTGTTGCGCCTTGATGCTTGTCTTGTTATGTAGGAAGCGGGTCGACATAAATTTTAGGAAAGTCACGCCGACTACCCCTGCTGTCGACCCTGTCCCTATCGGTCCGGAGCTAGCGAGTACGCCTGCTGAGCCGGCGGTGGGCCCAGCCGCAGAAGCTGAGACAACCCCTACTACAAGGTCTCCGATGCCGGTCGACCAAGGGGTGGTTATCGAAGCCGCTGCCCCAGCCCCTGAGCCGGCGCCCGTTGCCGAAGTCGTCACTGCAGCTCCTGAGCTAGCGCTTGGTGTCGGAGGCACTACTACAGCACCTGAGCTAGCCCCCGAGGCCACAAAGGCCGCCAAGCCGGGGGCCAGGAGTCCGTCGCCTTCCTGGTTGTGGTCGTTGTCGTCGTCGTCATCGTCTCTTCCTTTAGACAGACCCGACCTCCCCAGGATCGAGGCCCCTCCATGCAGGTTCCCGAGGACGTTCCAGTGGACGGCGCCTGACGGAACTGCACAGACCTACAAGGTCAATGATGTGGCAGCGGGAAGGGAACGTGAAGCCCTACTTCGTGCCACACTCGCCGCGTCTAAGGGGATTCGGGTATGGTTTCCATTGTACCAAAATTTTGGTAGTATTTCTTGATGCTCGATTCTGCTCTGACTTGTTAATCCCCGAGCAGAAAGTTGTTGATCGTTCAGAGAGAATGCATGAGGTGCTGAACCGAATCGCCCCCCAACTCCAGGAATTGGACCAACTCCAGGCCTTGAAAATTGAAGTGGAAGGGCGCAGCTAGGAGAGGGAATCTTGGTTGAGGGAGAGCGTCACCAAGCTTAGGAGCGAAAATTGGGATCAAGCCAAGACGATAAGAGGTGAGCCTCTAGAACCCTTCTTCCTGACCAAATCCTTGATATATCCCTCCAGCTGTGTTATTTCCCGACTGCCCAGTTGTGTCTTGACTGCATGGTCGAGTTCTTGACTAATCTGTTGTGCAGCCCTCCAAGCTGAGTTGAAGACCCGAACAGAGGGAGGAGAGCAGTTGAAGGAGGCCGAGAGAGTCAGGGCCGAGCTTGAAAAAGATAAGGCCGCCCTGACAGAGGCCAAAACAGAGCTTGAGCAAGAGAAGGCCGAGTTGAAAGCGGCCAATACCAAGCTCGAGAAAGAAAAAGTCGAACTAGAGAAAGCCATAGCCAAGTGGGAGGCCGACTACAAAAGTGAGTCTCCGCCTTGACAATAACCTTAGCCAATCCATTAATTACTCCATATGCAGCTTTGCTTAACAAGTTTACTTGTCAATGAATCCGGGTAGCTGTGAGAGCCAATTCCCAAATCCAGTTCCAAGCTTTTGCAGAGGAGATCAGGGCGGTCAAGGAGTCACGAGAAACCCTTAGCGAGTCCGTGAAAGGGCTCCTTGACCTGATAGATCCTCGTCCTGTGGGAACCTGCTCCAGCACAATCTTCCAACTGGAGGAGCGCCTTAAAGACGCACCGAGTGCCCTGAAGAGGTACTCGGATGAGCATGTTATTGCCGGCGTGGCCCAGACCCTAGCAATGACCAAGTCCATCTACCCAAGGGCAGACGTCGAAGCCATCGGGGAGGGGTTTGCCGAAGAGACGACTCCTGAGGAGGCACTGGAGCTGATAGCTAAGGCGAGGCCGACTGCAGAAATTATCACCCGGGACCTGGGTATGTAAAGACAATATATCATGTAGTCGGTGTATATACATTTTGGTAAAAATATGTGTAAATGCATGTGCAATGCTACCAAGCTTTAGACTATTACTCAGTTATCATTAGCTTTACTCGACAATATAGCCTGCGCCGAGTTAATCTATAGGAACTTAATAAAAAAGTTCACCGCAGAGAACTATACTCGGGCAGGCGTGGAAAAGTCGTAGTAAAACTTCATAACTTGAGTGAAATAGGCTTGTATATTATTGACACAGCACATACAATACATGCAGCCCCCGACTCACTACTTGATTGAGATAATCGGCGTAGTGAGTCAGAGAAGAACTGTACATATATCAAAGTATAAAACTCAGGTATAGAAGGGACGTAGCTGTTCTATATTCCATGAGTTGCTAATGAGGGCAACGTCTTTGGTCTTCAGTCGGTAGGCGCCTGGCCGAGTGACCTCCGCTATAATGAACGGCCCTTCCCAAATTGAGGATAGTTTATGCCTGTCTTTGGTGGTTTGTATTTTTCTCAATACGAGGTCTCCGACCAAAAAGACGTGGCCACGGACATTGCGGTTGTGATAGCGATGCAGGCCTTGGAGATACCTTGCCGACTGGATTGTTGCGATGTCCCTTGCTTCTTCCAACTGATCTAGTTCGACCAATTGGGTGTTGTTTGAACTGTCTTCTGAGTAAGCCCAAACTCACGGAGAGCCGAACTCTAACTCGGTTGGTAGCACAGCCTCAGCACCATAGACCAAAAAGAAAGGGGATTGCCCTGTTGCCCGACTAACTGTGGTCTTGAGGGACCAGAGGACTAATGGGAGTTTGTGCACCCACCGGCCCGCGTATGGTTGTAGTCGGTCTAATATCCTTGTCTTGATGCCTTGTAAGACCATGCCGTTGGCTCGTTCAACCTGCCCATTGCTCCGCGGGTGTGCCATAGATGCATAGCAGATCTTGATGCCGAAGTCGTCATAGAAATCCTAAAACACGCCGCCCATGAACTGAGTACCGTTGTCGGTGATGATGCGGTTAGGAACCCCGAATCGGTATAATATACTCATGATGAAGTCCTTTGCTCGTGCCACCATTATGGTTGCGACGGGCTTGGCTTCAATCCACTTGGTGAATTTATCTACTGCGATGAACAGGTGTGTGAACCCTCCTGGCGCTTTCTTGAAAGGCCCGACCATGTCAAGCCCCCATACTGCAAAGGGCCAAGAGATTGGGATTGTTTGGAGTTCCTGGGCTAGGAGGTTGGTTTGTCTTGCAAAGAACTGGTAGCCCTCGCATGTGCGAACGATGTCTTTGGCGTCTGTTACTACCGTTGGCCAGAAAAATCCCTGCCGGTAAGCCTTTCCAACTAACGTCCTGGATGTGGCGTGGTTGCCACATACGCCCGAGTGGATCGACTGCAGGATCTGCTTGCCCTCCTCAGTGGTGACGCAGCGCATGAGGACACCGGATGCACTTCTTCGGTACAGGTCTTCTCCGACAACTAAGAAATTCTTGCTTCGACGTTTAATTCATTCAGCTTCACTGCGATCTTCTGGGAGTTCATCATCCAGGAGGAATTTGAGAACAGGAGTCCGCCAATCGTGACATATGTGTAGCGCCTCTTCTGTTGTCGGGGTAGGTTCGCCTCCCGACTACTCTGGCACCGGTTTCTTCTTGACTGACGGCTCCCTGAGTTGCTCGACAAAGATTCCTGTCGGGACCGCCTCTCGCTTGGATCCCAGATTTGCCAATTCATCTGCATTGTCATTATATTGTCATAGCACGTGTGTTATCTCGAACCCGTTGAGCTTGTTTTCTAGCTTGCGGACTTCCTAACAGTATGCTGCCATGGTGTCATCGTGGCATGTCCAGTCCTTCATGACTTGGTTTACCACGAGTTAAGAATCCCCGTGCACAACCAGTCGACGTATGCCGAGTGATAGAGCAAAGCGAAGCCCGTGGATAAGTGCCTCGTACTCTGCTACGTTGTGGGAAGCCGGGAAGCGTATTTGTAGGACATACTTAAGTTTTTCGCCGGTGGGCGATGTCAAAACGACACCAGCCTTGGTGCTGTCGATCCATAGAGAACCGTCGAAGTACATTGTCCAGTACTCTAGCTTCGCTGTTGATGTAGGCATATGAACTTCTGTCCACTCGGCCATGAAGTCGGCTAGAACTTGTGATTTGATTGCTGTCCGTGGCTGAAAGGTGATGTCGAACACCACCAATTCGAGTGCCCATTTAGCGATTTGGCCGGTGGCCTCGCAGTTATGTAGGACGTCCCTGAGTGGAAACGATGTGACCACCGTGACTTGATGTGCTTGGAAATAGTGCGAGTATCTGCGGGTATCTCGTAGAGCAGCTTTTGGACCTGCGGGTATCTCGTCTTCAAGTCGGCGAGGACTTCGCTGACAAAGTAAACTGGCCTTTGGACTTTCTGGATGTGACCCTGTTCGGATCGCTCAACACCAACACCGTGCTGACTACCTGAGTAGTTGCCGCCAGATATAGCATTAGCGGTTCTTGGGGCATAGGTGACGCCAACACGGGGGGTGATGTGAGAAATTGCTTGAAGTCTTCAAAGGCTTGCTGGGCTTCGGGAGTCCAATGGAAGTTGTCTACTCTCTTCAATAACTTGAAAAAAGGCATACCTCGTTTGCCCAGTCGGGAAATAAATCGGCTGAGTGCCGCCATGCAGCCAGTCAGCTTTTGGACGTTCTTCTAGGTAGTCGGGGGTGCCATGTTCATGATTGCATTGACTTTCTCCAGGTTGGCCTCGATGCCGCGATGCGAGACGATGAAGCCGAGTAGCTTGCCGGATGGCACACCGAAGGCGCACTTTTCTGGGTTCAACTTCATCTTGAATCTTCAAAGATTTTGGAAGGTTTCTTCCAGGTCAGCGATGAGGTCTTCTTTGGACTTGGTCTTGATCACCACGTCGTCGACGTAGGCCTCCACGTTGTGCCTGATCTGAGTGTGTAGACATCGCTGAATCGCCCATTGATAGGTTGCTCCAGCGTATTTCAAACCGAACGGCATAGTGATGTAGCAGTACGCTCCAAACGACATGATAAAAGACGTCTTTAGGCTGTCCTCCTCCTTTAGGCTGATTTGGTGGTATCCTGAGTAGCAGTCGAGAAAACTGAGAAGGTTGCACCCTGCAGTTGAGTCCACCACCTGGTCTATTCTTGGTAAACCAAATGGGTCCTTGGGGCATGCCTTGTTGAGATCGGTGTAGTCGACGCACATGCGTCATTTACCCTTTTTCTTCCGGACCAGAACTGGGTTTGCCAGCCAGTCCGAGTGATAGACCTCTTTGATGAACCCAGCTGCGAGAAGCTTGGTTATCTCCTCTCGAATAGCATCCTTTCGGTCTTGAGCGAAGCGCCACAGCCATTGTTTGACTGGCTTGGCGTCTGTCTTCACGTTGAGGGCGTGCTCGATCACCTCCCTTGGTACGCCAGGCATGTCGGATGGTTTCCACGCGAAGATATTATTGTTAGCTTGGAGGAAGGTGACGAGCACGTCTTCCTATTTGGGGTCGAGTCCGGTCCCGACTAGGGCAGTCTTGGAGGGGTCGAAAGGGTCCTGGGGGATTTTCTTCGTGTCAGAGTCCGCTGAAATTCCCGACTTCGCTGCTTTCTTGGCCGGAACTTGATCTTCCTCGACTTGGGTTGTGACAGCTTGCCGAATGCTGTTGCACTCGACTGCCGCCTCTTGGGACTGAACTAGCTCGCAGCACTCCTTGTCGCAGGTGAAGGCTTGCTTGACATCGCTGCGGAGGGAGAGGACTCCTGCTGGCCCAGGTATTTTGAGCACCATGTATGTATAGTGCGGTATCGCCATAAACTTGGCGAGCGCCGATCATCTGAGTATCGCATGATACTGTTAACGCCAAAATTTGGTGCGGTTCTTTATTAAATTCGATTAAGAAAATATCATAGTCAATTAGCGGGGATTAATCTAGAGGAAGCCGAGTTTGGGAAAGGACAGTGAAGACCACGAGAAGGCAGTTAAAGTCTTATCTGTAAATTAGGTAACTTTAATGATTTTTAGGAAACCTGATCTCGTGTCCGATCAGGGCTTGTTAATTTTCCTTTTATAGATAGGAAACTCCTGTTTCGTATCCAATCAGGATTGTATCAACTCGGGATATAAGTACGTATGCCCAGGGACCATGTCGGATCATCAAAAAAGATCAATACAACTTCGGCGCATCGCCATCCTTTCTGACGGGTTCTTGCTTCTCGAGTCGGGCTGCATCGGTTAAGTTCGACCTCCTGCGAGAGGGTAAGTCTCGTTACCCCGGCTACCGTATCGGCTAGGACTTCCTCGGTTAGGTCCGATATTCTAGTCGGTCCACGGTAGTCGGCTTACCACGATATATCTGTTCTGTCTAAGGTTGCATCAGTTAGGTTTGATCTCATAGTCCGAATAGATATATCACATCAGCGTGCAAAGATTTATCGGTTTACTGGGGATAATTTATTATCAGTTTGTGCTGCATCGGTTAGGTCCGACCACTAAACTGCCCACGATAAATTATTCCTGCTAGGTTGATATATTTTATGCAAGCGTCTTATCGGGATGTATAGCTGAAAAGTTATCCTATTTTACATCATGATTGCTCTAGATCTATCGGCTCATCGAGGTTCTTTTATCATTATTAATTTGTGCTGCATCAGTTAAGTTTGAACTACTAGATTGATAATGATAGATTTATCCTTGTTAAGCCGATGGGTGTTTATGCAATGTTCTATCGGAGTGCCTAGCCAGTAGGTTATCTTTTATTAATTAAAGCCGATTGCATTGTTCAACACATTTTTGGCATGCTACACCGTCATCGGCTTTCCAGCCGATACACATTATATCAGTAGTCGGCTAGTTTATTTATTTATATTGTTATTGGTTCCTTAGCCACATGGTTTATTTATTTTGTCCATCTATGCCATCATCGGTTTCCAGTCGATGTATAAGTGCTATAGTCCATATCAGCTATCGGCCGATGAAACGAATCCAAATCGGCTTCTAGCCGATTGGCTCACTGATCTAATACTCTCCTTGTCAATTGCAGGGTCAAATTGACTGGCATGCCTACGAACCTCGAATTTTAGGACCTGTACTGGAGTTAAGCAAATCTCCTAGGCCTTCGCGTGTCTAGTGCATCGAACCAAATCATCGGCTCATTCCCAACGCTGCTGGTGATTTTCGGTGTCAACACGTTTTTGGCACGCTTGGTGGGACACAAAATTGTGACATGGCTGGAAAAGAGATCAAAACAAACAACATGATTTCGGTCAACATGGAAGATATAGCCTACCCCATAGCATGATAACATGCCACAAATTCTGCCTGCTTTGTCAATGATGCAGTTAATGTCTGTTTGGAGCTTTTCCTTGCAAACAACGTAGGACTTTCTTAATTGCCTTCCAATGGACTAAACCTAGATTGGACAGATATCTTCCAAGCATCCCGGTAAGAAATGCCAAGTCTGGTCGCTTACAAACTTGAGCATATATTAAACTTTCGATAGCTAAAGCATATGGTACCGTTTTCATTATGTCTGATTCTAACTGATTCTTTAGGCTTTTGAATGATCTAAACTTATTGTCCTTCATTATTGGAGTAGGTGACACAGAGCATTTTCTCATGTTGTATCTTTCTAATACTCTGCTAATGTATGCATTCTAAGACAATCCCAGTACTCCTTTAGACCTATCTCGGTGAATTTCAATGCCTAAGACATAAGATGCATCACTGAGATTTTTCTTATCAAATTTAGATGACAAGAATTCCATAGTTTCTCGCAATAGATTCTTATCACTTCTAGCTAATAAAATCTCATCCACATAGAGTACTAGTTTTATAAACTTTGCACCTTTAATCTTAACATAAATTTAGTTGTCCACCTCATTTTCCTTAAACCTGAACTTCTTGATAATTTTATCAAATTTCAGATTCGATTGTCTAGACACTTGCTTAAGTCCATAAATGGATTTCTTAAGTTTGCACACTAAATGCTCCTTTCCTTCCACAACAAAACCTTCTGGTTGTGCCATGTAAATATTTTCATTCAAATTGCCATTTAGAAAAGTTGTTTTTATATCCACCTGATGGAGCTCTAAGTCATAATGTGCAACTAATGCCATGACAATTCTAAATGAATCTTTCTTAGAGACAGGAGAAAATGTATCATTATAATCAATTCCTTCTCTCTGTGAAAAAATCCTTTGCTACAAGTCTTGCCTTAAACCATTCGACATTCCCTTTGGAGTCCAGCTTAGTTTTGTAAACCCATTTACAGCCTACTGTTTTGACTCCATTAGGAACTTCTATTAGATCTTAGACACTGTTATGACTCTTGGACATGAGTTCATCTTCCATGGCTTGAAGCCATTTGGATGAATGCTTACTCATCATAGCTTCCTTAAACAAGGTAGGATCATCTACCTTACCAATGTCATCACTCATGTAGACCTCATAATAATTGGGGATGGCAGATCTCCTCTCCCGTTGTGATCTTCTTAGTTGCTGAGTTTCATTATTGATCACTTGCGTTTAGGAGGTTCTTCATTCTATGCTACTGAAGTTTGTTGAGACTCATTATCAGTTTCCACAACAACAGGCATAGTTCCAACAGGTCTAGAATTATCACTTGATGGTGCTACATTCTGACGCACAGTCTAAATAGTGGGAACATTATTCTCTTGGATTTCCAATAAAGCAATATTTGCCCGAATCTCCTCAAGATTAATTTCCCTTTCCTGTGAGCTCCCTTGATCTTAATTTTCTAAGAAGATGGTGTGTCTTGTTTCCAGACACTTAGTGACATGGTCTGGACAATAAAATCAGTATTCCTTAGATCTTTCTGGATATCTGATGAAGTGACTGCTCATAGTCTGAGAATCTAATTTCTTCATATATGGGTTGAATATTTTGACTTCTGCATGACAGCCCCACAAACGTAAATAAGAGTTGGTTTTCTTCCGGTCCATAATTTATAAGGTGTCTTAGGCACTGATTTGCTTGGTACTTTGTTAATTATATGCGCAGCTATTTTAAGTGCTTCAATCTAGAACTTATTTGTCAGAGTAGAATGATTAAGCATG
The DNA here is from genome assembly GCA_003991445.1 of Oryza meyeriana var. granulata. Classification (NCBI taxonomy): domain Eukaryota; kingdom Viridiplantae; phylum Streptophyta; class Magnoliopsida; order Poales; family Poaceae; genus Oryza; species Oryza meyeriana. Next base: position 130,977 of record RYFJ01001122.1, on the reverse strand, counting down.
CTCTGTGCCATGTCCATAAGTGTACAATTGTGTCACTCTGCCACTCCATTCTGCTAATATTCTCTAGGCATGGAATATTGGGAAACTATCCTATGTTGCTAAAGATATTGGGCAAACGTACCAGGTATTTGCCCAAATGGAGCATGTTTCCCATAGTATTAACCACCACGATTCGATCTCACAACCTTAAATTTTGCATTGTGCTGATTTGCTACTTTAGCCTTAAATATCTTAAATTTCTTAAGTAATTCGGAACGATCGCTTATGGGGTAAACAAAACCATAACGGGAAAAATCATCCTGTGAACATAATGAATGAGTCAAAACCGTGCACTGATGTCAGTGGGAACAATCCACAAATATCAGTGTTAATGATTTCTAAAGGACCTAAACTCCTTGTGGCACCGTTTTTAATTATATTAGCGAATTTCCCCTTAATACAGTGTAAACATTGATCTGAATCTAAAAAATCTAAGGGGAGGAGTATTTCTTCCTTAATGAGACGTTCTATTATCCCCCTAGAAATGTGGCCTAAATGACAATGCCACTATTTCAATGACATCTCTACCTTATCCTTACAGGCATTCACAACATTCATCATAGAATCATCTAGAGATAATCGATGGAGATTGTCTTGCATGAAGACTAGACCAATAACCTTATTATTAAACTGTATACAACATGTTCTATTAGTAAATAATATTCATACTGAGTGGTTATCAATCCATCAACAAAAATAAGGTTTCTCTTAACAGAGAGAGCAAATAAAACATCTAATAAAAAAAGATCGCAGCTGCTTCGAAGTTTGAGTGCGGTTTGTCCAACAGCTCTATCTGTGATCTCCACTCCATCAACTACTCTTAGGGCTCGCTCCCCCTTCTTAGCTTCTAGACGATACTGAAATCCTGCAATGAATTTGCAACATTCACAGTAGCACCTAAGTCAATATACCATGTATCGTGGGGGAAATTCAACATAAAGAGATTTCATCAACATTAGAAATTATGTCGATTTCTTGTGTACCGTGATTGGATAATCATGCCTTAAACTTAGTGTAGCTCTTCTGCCAGCGTACTTCCTCTTTGCAAAATTTGCAAATGTTGTTTCCTGGTACATAGGCACCAATCGAGGTCTAACCCTGAGGTTTTGAAGAGCTAGACTTGCTCCCTCCTTGCTGTTGGTGAGTGTCTGGCTTTCCCTTCTTAGTGTTAGAGCCTTCTCCTTGATAGATCTTTCTCTTACCCTTACCCTTAGAGGAATTGAGCAGGTTGAGTTAATCCTTACGTTTTTGTTTTTCAGTTTTCTGATGCTCTTCTTCCTCGATTGAGTGGAAGATGAACTCCTATATGGTCCACTTGTCCTTCTGAGTGTTGTAGTGAATCTTGAATGGATCAAAATCCGAGTTGAGAGAGTTCATGATAAAGTGGACAAGGAAACCATCTGATATGGACATATCCTCTTGGTTTAACAGATATGCCATGTGGTTCATCTCTAAAATGTGCTTCTAGATGCCTTTCTTGCTATCATACTGGCTAGGGACCATTTTCATGATCAGTGTACTGGCATAAGTCTTAGATGAGGATTTAAAGTTTCCAGTGTACTGACAAGCCAAATTTATTTAGAGTTTTGTGGAAGCCTGCCTACTCAAAAGACCCACAAGCATACCGACTAGGGTAACCCCTAGTATGAACTATCTTGGAAATCATTGTCACCCGCAACGTAGCACTCATCACTAGGCAACTCATCATCTGCATGAAAGTCTAATAATAGCAGCAACAAGATCAAGTGTCAGTACAATATCAAATAATGTACTGGCAAGGCAATTTCTAAAATCCTATATGCAAAGTTATATCAAGGAGAGCTTGTGGTGTAGCTAAATTTTGCATAAAGCAAGTTTTAGTTGGCAACATTTTTCAATAGCCATTATAGAATAGTTACACTATAACTCATAGTAAGTTGTCATGGCATAAGCAAATACTTACATCGAGCAATTTTACTATCCTCCATGATAGTAATTTCACAATTCCAAATAAAATTTCAGATCTCATATTTTTAAAGAATCAAGTTTAAATGCATTTAGAAATATTCAAAACTATACTCCTGACACTACAATATGCCAACCATAACCGCGGGCATGGCTAACCGATTAGTTTCTACACTGTAGAGTTTGGACATTTTTACCCATATGACGCTTAATAGTAATCATGTAACAACATGCCACGCGATACTGAAGAGTACCTGTTTTACTATCTGTGATGAAGCTAATCCATTGCCTATGGTCTAACCTTGCATGAGCACGGTAAGTGAGAACTTCGCACTAAGTCTAGATCCTTAGTGCCGTCAGGACAATTGGCCTATCAAACATGACGTCGTGGCGAAACAACCCATGAGGCACTACACCGTTATATTGGACATACTTAGATGCTCATGCCGCTAAGTGAACACCCGTTCCTTCGTGATATACATGAGTAGTTCCTATAAACTATCAAGCAAGACTAGCTCATACTACAACGGCCTCCCAATGCATGGTTAGCTCACAAACAACTTCTCAACTAAGGTTATCCCATACTAACACATGTGAATGTGCTGTAAACACAGATGGTGACAAAGAGTTCAGTCCTTAATCAACCCAGGAGAACACTCTCCCTATCGGTATTCCACTTAATTTCACAATATGTATTCCACTTGTCGCCTGAGTTTAAAAACCGAGTTTTCATCATTTTATTTCACAATTAATTTGGGAATATACCTATGATTGGAAAATTTAAATTCTCAAAACTTAATTTTAACAGTTTGCCATAACATTTTATAGAAGTCTCTCAGCATGGCTAAGCATATATCACATGTAAATAAGCACTTTAACCCATCCTATGGTTACAATAGGAGAAAAGTAATTCTCAAGAAGATATATGCAGAAATAGGTTAACTCTACCATTTTTAAACCATTTAAATATCGATACTTCAATTAAGCATGCACTTTATAAATCAGTACATTTTGCCCCAAATCGTAGGTTGTAATATGGCCAAGGGAGATGGGAAATAAATGCTTTTTTTGCTGAACTTCTTCTCCCTGGTCAGTGTTGAGATCAACTTCCTCACAGTCAACGGGATTTTCCTCATAAATTGTTAACGATGTCGAGGAAACACCAAATCATTTAAAAATTCAAATGTTTCTAAAATTCATGCAATTTTCTACAATAGTTAGGTTCTGTGTTTAGATGAACTTTAGTGAAAGAATATTCACTTTATTCTACTGTATGAAAAAGATATTAATTTATTAAGTTTCCTGGTCTTTATATAAGCTTCATTTAAGTATTCTGTTTTTACGGATTTTTAGATGGTAGTTTCTGTCAATTTACACCTTAAAGAATGAAAGAGGGTAAAATTATGAATTTATCAAAATTTGTTTCATTGAACTTGAAGCTTGTATGAATTTTCTATGAATTTTTGAAGTAGAAACCCATTTTTCAGTTTAACAGAAAAGCCTAAAGTTTAATTTCCTAATTTTTCTCAAATTTTCAATTTCTGGGCCTACATGTCAGTGAGTGAACTTTTATAAAGAGGTCCTCTGGCTATCTTGGATTCAATCCTGTGTTCCCTAGCACATGGAAAATCATAATTAATTAAGAGCGCTCCAATTTGTCGATGTTTTACACCGGTAATATGAATATGGGGCTACTCGGCGGATGGAAACTTGGTGGATTGCAAAGGAACAAGGAGAGGTTTATACTGGTTCAGGCCCTCAATGTGAGGTAATACTCTACGTCCAGTTGTGGTGTTATTCCTTTGAGGATTTGTGTCTGCTTCTATGAGCTGGTGTGTTGTTCTACCCTCAGGGGGCGCCCTGCCTCCCCTTATATACTGAGGGACAGGGGTACAAGATAGAAGTCCTAGCCGGATACGCCCAAGAGATCTCCTCTTAGAGATATGATCTACCTGACTAGGACTATATATTCCTTATTGTACAAGGCAAAGTTTGCCGGGTGCTACTATATCTCTAATTACAAGTCTCGGCCCATCCTCTATCCGAGTGGCCCATATGCTTGTGATGAGGAACTTGGGGCCCATGGCCTCCACAGTAGCCCCTGAGACCTTCATAGTTGAGTCACAGCTGATGCCGAGTGCTCAGCCCCCACGGTGAAGATTGCCCGAGTGCATTGCTCCCGAGTACTCTTTGTCTGAGTGCTTCTTCTTCCCGAGTCCTGCTTCATGTCAGCTGGCAGCGAGGCTATGAAGGGCTTCATGTAGATGTATGAATAATGTGCACTAAATAGGCGCACCTATTAGGTGTAGCCCCCGACTTTGTGCTTAATTGTGAAGATAATTAAACATAAAGTCAAAGATCTTTAACCTTGTAGTCTTTCCCGAGTAGTATACTACTGGTATATGAGACTCTTCGGTATCATGTCAACCAGAATATGATTTATAGTCTTGCCGAGTAGCATGCCACTCGTATATGGGACTCTTCAGCTTCATGTCAGCTGGAAAGGGGGTTTATAGTCTTTCCCGAGTGGCGTCCCACTCGGAAGTTAGACTCCTCAGCGTCATGTTGGCTAGAAAGAAGGTTTATTGTCTCTCCCGAGTAGTGCACTACTCGAAAGTTAGACTCTTCAGCGTCATGTCGGCTGGAATAATGTTGCTCATGGCAACTGTTGGCGAAGCATGTAGGCCGAGTACCACTTTATGAAATTAAATCCATTACGTGGTTAGGTGTACTCGAGAAAGATATCTGCATCCCCAATTTTAATGAAGACCAGCTTGTGATCCTTATAAGGATATATCCTCGATACCTGGTGGATAAGACAGATACCCAAACACATGTGTTTAGCAATTAGGCCTTTATGAAGCATATCTGTTTACCTCATTGGTTCCTGTTGGTAGCATCAGCACTACGATTTTAATCCAGCCTGCGAGCGGCCCATAGTGAGCATGCTACTATAGAAACTCATATCTTGGCGGCCCAATACCGACTTTGCGAGCCCAAGCCCACGAGTCAGAAACGGCTCTATAAAAGGCGGGGAGAGAGAGAAAAGATTCCTTCATCTTCTCCAATCCACCAATCATTTCGTCTTCCGCTTCCACACCAAAATTTCGCCTCCTGCTCCACTAGGGTTCACTATTGCTCGCTCTTCCCCACCAGAACTTGGGCGATTCCGCTCTTCCTTGTCCATTCCAAACCTCCAGTTGCATTTCCCCCAAATCTCCTCAACCCCAACTATGTCGAGGGTGTCAGATTCCGTGTATGCGTCAGATGATGTCTGGCCGACTTCAGATTGCGGGTCAGTGAAGTTGAAGCTTTTGGAGAAGCAGCTGAAGTTGCAGAGCCAGGTGTCAATGCTTTGCACCGGCAATAAAACTATAGGGCTACTCGGCGAAGGGAAACTCGGTGGATTGTAGAGGAACACAAAGATTTTTTATACTGGTTCAGGCCCTCGATGTGAGGTAATACCCTACGTCCAGTTGAGGTGTTATTCCTCTGAGGTGTTTGGTGATCAATGATCTTGCGTGCCCTCATAGGGCGCCCTGCCTCCCTTTATATACTAGGGGACAGGGGTACATGATAAGGATCCCAGCCGGATACGGCCAAGGGATATCTTTCTTAGAGATAGAGACTTATCTGACTAAGACCGTGTTTCCTTATTATACAAGGTAAAAACTTGCCGGGTGCTATCTTATCTCTAACTACATGATTCAGCCCATCCTCTATCCGAGTGGCCCATATGCTGGTAATGAGGTGCCTGGGGCCCATGGCCTCCACACCAGGAGATTATCAACTGGCGTCCGGCTAAAGATGAATCGGCTCCGGAGCCCCGAGATGGTGAGACCATCGTTTTTGCCTCCTTTTTCCACCGGGGTCTTTCTCTTCCTTCTTCCGAGTTCTTCCGCTAGCTCCTTTCTTTTTACGAGCTCGAGTTGGTGAATTTGAATCCCAACTCGATTCTTCAGATCTCCATTTTCGTGACTCTTTGTGAGTGCTTCTTGGGTGTGGAACCCCATCTGAATCTGTTCAGGTATTTGTTCCATATCAAGCCCCAACCCTCCAAAAATAAAATCCAAGTGATTGAGGGGGCTGGTGTCCAACTTAGGAACGAGATGAAGAAGATCTATTTAGATATTCCTTTGAAATCTTCTCTCAAGGGCTAGCATAAGGAATGGTTTTACTATTCCGATCTTGAGCCATGCCTTCCCCCTTTTATGGGTTTGCCCCCAGTGATTATCGCCAAGTGGTCGTCCCTGCCCACCTCTGAAGAAATGGGGCAGGTTAATACGCTTGTCGGCAGGATTAGCAAGCTGAAGAAAGACGGGTTGACTGGTCCATGGGTGGCTAGATTCTTCTTGACTCAGGGCCTCAGGCTGCTAAAGCTGAGGTGCCACTTCGGCTGGGACTACTGGGGCAAAGGTGATCCCAGCCGGGAATTCTCTGACCTGATTGACAAATATAAGGTGACCGACATCCTCCTGGATTTCTTCGCTAGCGAGGTGGTTGAAACTGAGGACACAGATCGGTCTGTGGCGGCTTACAGCAAGAAGAGGCTGTGGCTGAAGGTAACCTTTGTTGATGTTATCTTGTAGTTCATCTGTGGTGAATGCTTGCAAATGTGTGCGTAGATCGGCTCCACAGTGTATGACTTGTATTGTTGAACTGCTTGCAGTCATGTGAGGAGTTCAATGATGACTCCCGAAAATTATCGGCCTGGAAATCGAAGAAGAGGATGAGAAGTCCTTTTGCTGCCCAGCCCGACTCCAAGAGAGCGGGGAAGAGACCTGTTGTAGATCAAGGCAAGAAGGCAGTTATGAGGCTGAGTACCGCTACCGGGAGTCTGAAGATAAAGGACTCCGCCGGTGCAGTGCCTAGGCCATTGAGTCCCAGACCAGGACCTGTGCAATCGAGCTCAGCATCATCGAGCCCAGCCAGAGAGCCGCCGAGTATAGGGCCGATTCCAGCGCCGCCAGGCTCAGCAACATTGAGCCCAAGAGTGGCACCATCGAGTACCCGGGCACCCCAGCCGGCCGCACAAGGAGTGGGGCCAATCAGGATGAAAACGCCATAGCCGACTGCCACGCCAACTGGCTTGAAAGCCGGCCGCAGCCCACCACTGGGATCTGGATCTCCCGGGCAAAAGCTTAAGTTCTCCAAGAGGTAGGTTGCTCTGGATCTTGTAAAAATCTTCTTTGTCATGACAGTGTCTTGAAGTTTGACTCGTTACGCAAGAAGCAGGCCGATATTGATCTCAAGGAGACCGCTCCGGCCACTCCCATTGTAGAGCCAACCCCAGCCGAGCCATTGCCAACGAGCACACCTACTGAGCCGGCGATGGTCCCAGTTGCAGAGACTGAGACAGTCCCGACTGCAGGGCCGCCGACACCGGCCAACCAAGGGGTGACCGTTGAAGCTGCTGCTCTAGCCCCTGAGCCAGCCCCCAAGGCCCCAGAAGCCACCGAGTTGGGGGCCAGGACCCCGTCGCCTTTGTTGTCGTCGTCGCTGTCGTCTCCTCCAGACAGACCGACCTCCCTAGGCTCGAAGCTCCTCCCCGCAAGTTCCCACGGACATTCCGCTGGACGGCGCCTGACGGAACTGCGAGGAGTTACAAGAATGATGAGGCCGCGGCGGAAAAGGAGCGTGAAGACTTGCTTCGTGCCACAATCACCGTGTCCCAGGGGATTCAGGTATGATTTCTAGTGTGTTGGAATCTTGGTAGCCTTCCTTGATGCTTGACTCTGCTTTGACTTGTTTCTCCCCGAGAAGAAGCTTGTTGATCGCTCGGAGAAGATGCACGAGGTCCTGACCCAGGTTGCCCCCCAGCTCCAGTCCCTGAAGACCGTATTGGAGGAGCGCCATCAAGGGAGGGAGACATTGCTAAAGGACACCGTCACCCAGCTCAGGAACGAGAACTGGGACCAAGCCAAGAAGATGAGAAGTAAGCCTCCAGAATTCCTCTTCTTGACCAAATCCTTAGTATATTTCTCCAGCTGTGTTGTTCTCAACTGCCTAGTTGTGTCTTGACTGCAACATTGAGTTCTTGACTAATCTGTCGTGCAGCCCTCGAAGCCAAGCTGAAGACCCAAAAAGAGGGAGAAATCCAGCTGAAGGAGGCCGAGAGAGCCAAGGCCGGGCTTGAAAAAGATAAAGCCGACCTAACAAGGGCCAATGCCGATCTTGAGTGAGAGAAGGCCGAGTTGAAGAAGGCCAACGCCAAGCTCGAGAAGGAAAAAGCTGAACTGGAGAAGACCATAGCCAAGTGGGAGTCCGACTACAATAGTAAGTCTCTGCTCTGACATTGATCTTAACCAATCCATAAATTACCCCATCTGCAATTTTTCCTCACAAGTTTTCTTGTTGGTGAACCCAGGTAGCTGCTAGAGCCAACTCCCAAATCTAGTTTCAGGCTTTTGCAGAGGAAATAAAGGTCGTCAAGGAGTCACGAGAGATCCTTGCCGGGTCCATGAAAGGGCTCCTTGACGTGATGGACCCTCGCTATGTGGGAACTAGCTCCAACACGGTGTCTCAGGTGCAGGCGTGCCTTAACAACGCACCGAGTATCCTGAAGAGGTACTTGGACGAGCGTACTATTGTCAACGTGGCCCAAACCCTAGCGATGACCAAGTCCATGTACCCTAGGGAAGATATTGAAGCCATCGGGGAGGGATTCGCCAAGGAGATGACACCTGAGGAGGCGCTGGAGCTGATAGTCAAGGCGAGGCCAGCTGCAGAGATGATCACCCGAGACCTGGGTATGTAAGAATAGTATATCATGCAGTCGGTGTATTGTGGATTTTTGTAAAGACATGTGTAAATATATGTGCAATGCCGCCAAGCTTTGAATTGTTACTCAGTTGTCATTAGTTTTACCCGATTTACATAGTCTACGCCAAGTTAGTCTATAGGAACTTAATAAAATCATTCACTGCAGAGTGCTATACTCAAGCAAACATGACAAAGTCATAGTAAAATTTCATAACTTAAGTAAAACAAGATCGTATATTATTGACAAAGCACATATAACACATGCAGCCCCCGACTCACTACTCAGTTAAAACAAGCGGTGTAGTGAGTCAGAGAAAAACTGTACACATGGGAAAGTATAAAACTTAGGTATAGAAAGGACGTAGCTGTTCTATATTCCATGAGTTACTGATGAGGGCATCGTCTTTGGTCTTCAGTCGGTAGGTGCCTGGCCGAGTAACCTCAGCGATAATGAACGGCCCTTCCCAGATTGGGGATAGTTTATGCCTGTTTTTGGTGGTTTGTATTTTTCTCAAGATGAGATCTCTGACCAAAAAGGCGTGGCCACAAAAATTGCAATTGTGATAATGACCCAGGCCTTGAAGATACCTTGCTGACTGGATTGTTGCGATATCCCTCGCTTCTTCCAATTGATCTAGTTCGACCAATCGGGTATTGTTGGAGATGTCTGCTGAGTAGGTCCAAACTCACAGAGAGCCAAACTCTAACTCGGTTGGTAGCACAGCCTTAGCACCATAGACCAGAAAGAAAGGGGATTGCCCAGTTGCCTGACTAACCGTGGTTCTTAGGGACCAAAGTACAGATGAGAGTTCTTGTACCCACCGGCCCACGTATGGTTGTAGTCGGTCAAATATCCTGGCCTTGATACCTTGTAAGACCATACCATTGGCTCGTTCAACCTGCCCATTGCTCGGTAGGTGTGCCACAGACGCATAGCAGATCTTGATGCCAAAGTCATCACAGAAATCTTGAACCACACCGCCCGTGAACTGAGTACTATTTTCGGTGATGTTGGGGACCCCGAATAGGTATAGTATACTCATGATGAAGTCCTTTGCTCGTGCCGCTATTATGGTTGCAACGGGTTTGGCCTCAATCCACTTGGTGAATTTATCCACTGCGACGAACAAGTGTGTGAACCCTCCTGGCGCTTTCTTCAAGGGCCTGACCATGTCAAGCCCCCATACTGCAAAGGGCCATGAGATTGGGATTGTTTGGAGTTCTTGGGCTGGGAGATTGGTTTGTCTTGCGTAGAACTGGCAACCCTCGCATGTGCGAACAATATCTTTGGCGTCTATTACTGCTGTTGGCCAGAAAAATCCCTGCCGGTAAGCTTTTTCGACTAATGTCCTGGATGCGGCATGGTTGCCACATATGCATGAGTGGATCGACTGCAAAATCTGCTTGCCCTCCTCGGTGGTGACGCAGCGCATGAGGACATCGGATGCACTTCTTCGGTACAGGTCTTCTCCGATGACTAGGAAACTCTTGCTTCGACGTTTGATTTGTTCGGCTTGACTGCGATCTTCTGGGAGTTCATTGTCTAGGAGGAATTTGAGAATAGGAGTCCGCCAATCTTGACATATGTGCAGCACCTCGTTTGTCACCGGGGTAGGTTTGCCTCCCGACTGCTCCCGCACTGGTTTCTTCTTGACTGATGGCTCCATAAGTTGCTCGACAAAGATTCCTGTCGGGACTGCTTCTCGCTTAGATCCCATGTTGGCCAGTTCGTCTGCAGCATCATTGTATTGTCATAGGACGTGTGTTATCTCCAACCCATCAAACTTGTTTTCCAGCTTGTGGACCTCCTGACAGTATGCCACCATGGTGTCGTCGAGACATGTCCAGTCTTTCATAACTTGGTTTACCACGAGTTGAGAGTCTCCACGCACAACCAGTCGACGAATGCCAAGTGATATAGCGATGTGGAGCCCGTAGATGAGTGCCTCATACTCGGTGACGTTGTGGGAAGCCGGGAAGTGGAATGTAGAACCTACTTGAGTTTTTCGCTGGTGGGGGATGTCAGTACGACGCCGGCCCCGGCGCCGCCGATCCGTAGAGAACCGTCGAATTACATTGTACAATACTCTAGCTTTGCTGTTGACGTAGGCATTTGAACTTCTGTCCACTCAGCCACGAAGTCAGCTAAAGCTTGTGATTTGATTGTTGTCCGTGGCTGAAAGGTGATATCGAACGCCATCAACTCGAGCGCCCATTTAGCGATTCGGCCGGTGGCCTCACGGTTATGCAGAACGTCCCCGAGTGGATACGATGTGACTACCGTGACTTGATGTGCTTGGAAATAGTGCACCAGCTTCCGGACAGTGATGAGTAGGCCATATAGCAGCTTCTGGACCTGCGGATATCTCGTCTTCGAGTCGGCAAGGACCTCTCTGACAAAGTGGACTAGCCGTTGAACTTTTTGGATGTGACCAGGTTCAGATCGCTCGACCACCAGCACCGTGCTGACTACCTGAGTAGTTGCCGCCAGATATAGCATTAATGGTTCTTGGGGCATTGGGGACGCCAACACGGGTGGTGATGTGAGAAATTTTTTGAAGTCTTCGAAGGCTTGCTGGGCTTCGGGAGTCCATTGGAAATTGTTTGCTTTCTTTAATAGCTTGAAAAAGGGCATGCCCCGTTCGCCCAGTCGGGACATAAACTGGCTGAGTGCCACCATGTAGCCTATCAGCTTCTGGACGTCTTTCTGGTTAGTCAGGGGTGCCAAGTTCATGATTGCATTGACTTTCTCTAGGTTGGCCTCGATGCCATGATGTGAGACGATGAAGCCGAGTAATTTGCCGGATGGCACACCGAAGGCACAATTTTTCGGGTTCAACTTCATCTTGAATCTTCGAAGAGTTTGGAAGGTTTCTTCCAAGTCAGCGATGAGGTCTTCTTTGGACTTGGTCTTGATCACCACATCATCGACGTAGGCTTCAACATTGCACCCGATCTGAGTGTGAAGACACCGCTGAATTGCATGTTGATACGTTGCTCCAGCATTTTTAAACTGAACGGCATAGTGATGTAGCAGTACGCTCCAAACGGCGTGATGAAAGACGTCTTTAAGCAATCCTCCTCCTTTAGGCTAACTTGGTGGTATCCCGAGTAACAGTCGAGAAAGCTGAGAAGTTCACACCCCGCAGTTGAATCCACCACCTGGTCTATTCTCGGTAAACCAAATGGATCTTTGGGGCACGCCTTGTTGAGATCGGTGTAGTCGACGCACATGCGCCATTTATCGTTTTTCTTCTTGACCAGAACTGGGTTTGCTAGGCAATTTGAGTGATAGACCTCTTTGATAAACCCGGCTGCAAGAAGCTTGGTTATCTCCTCCCGAATAGCATCTTTGCGGTCTTGGGCGAAGCGCCGTAGCCATTGCTTGACTGGCTTGGCATCTATCTTGATATTGAGGGCGTGCTTGATCACCTCCCTTGGTACGCCCAGCATGTCAGACGGTTTCCACGCAAAGATATCCTTGTTGGCTTGGAGGAAGGTGATGAGCGCGTCTTCCTCTTTGGGGTCGAGTCCGGTCCCAACTAGAGCAGTCTTGGAGGGATTGAAAGGGCCCAGGGGGATCTTCTTCGTGTCAGAGTCCGCTGAAATTCCCGACTTCACTGCTTTTTTGGCCGGAACTTGATTTTCCTCGACTTCAGTTTTGACGGCTTGCCGAATGCTGTTGCATCCGACTGCCGCCTCTTGTGATTGAGCCAATTCGCAACTCTCCTTGTCGCAGGTGAAGGCTTGCTTGACATCGCTGCGGAGGGAGAGGACTCCTGCTGGCCCTAGCATCTTCAGCACCATGTATGTATAGTGCGGTACTGCCATGAATTTGGCAAGCGCTGGTCGTCCGAGTATCGCGTGGTACGCAGTCTCGAAGTCGGTGACCTCGAAGCAAATTTTTTCTTTGCGGAAGTTATCCCGTATGCCGAAAGTGACCGGCAAGGTTATCTGCCTGAGTGGAGTTGAAGATAGGCCGGGAATTATCCCGTGGAAGGGCACTGTACTCGGCCGCAGATTTGAACAAGGAATCTTCATCTCGTCCAGGGTCTTGGCGAAGAGAATATTGAGCGTGCTACCTCCGTCTATGAGAACCTTCTTCAACTTGATGTTCTTGATGACCGGGTCCAGGACGAGTGGATAGCGTCTCGGGTGCGAAACCCGATCTGGATGATCGGCGCGGGTGAACGTGATGGATGTCTCTAACTAGTGCAAATATTGGGGGTGTCTGCAGGAGAGATTGCATTGACGTCACGTGCTGTTAGCTTCTGCTTGCGCTTAGATTCGTACGTAGACGGCCCTCTGAAGATGTGGTTGAGCTCGGCCTAGGGATCTTGAAAATCATCGGCCGGGTCCTGATCTGGCTTGTCTTTGCTCTTGTCGGCGCCAGATGATGAAGCCTGCTCAGAAGCAAACTTCTTGAGCATGAAGCAGTCTTTGGCCGCGTGCTTGCCTTTGGGGTGGAAGGGGCATGGCCCGTTCATGACCTTCTGGTAGTCTTTGTTCCGTTGGGGCCGCGACCAAGTTTGCTCCATGTTGGCCACCTCGTTGTCTGACTTCCGCTTGCGGTTGCTGGTCTTTTTTGCGATGGCTCGTTGTCGGCTTTCGCCTTCTGGTCCTTCTGCCGGGACTCCTTCTTCTCGTCGAGGGCCTCTGCGACCGCTTCGGCCGAGTCGGCGTATTTGTTTGCCATATCAAAGAGAGCCCGGACGGTGGCTGGAGGCTTCCGAGTGAACTTCGCGATGAACGGGGCGCCCTTTACTCCCTTGCGGAAGGCGGCGATGACGGCCTTGTCCTTGATCATTGGGATTTGGTTGCGCTTCTCGGAGAACCTCTTGATAAAGTTGCATAGAGACTTGTTCTTTTTCTGGTGCAGTTGATATAGATCATGCTCGGAAGATGGCCTCTCGTAGGTCCGTAGAAAGTTAGCGATGAATTGCTCCCTGAGTTCTCCCTAGGAACCGATTGACTGCCTCGGGAGCCCTGTTAGCCATGTCCTCGTCGAGTCGGCCAGGGCGACTGGGAGGTAGTTAGCCATGGCTTTATGGTCACCCTCGGCAGCTCAAATTGCCAGGGTGTATATGGTGAGCCAGGACTCGAGGTTGGTTTTACCGTCGTATTTCTTGATCCCCGTAGGCTTGAAGCCCGACAGCCAGTCAACATCTTGTAGCTTGTGGGTGAAAGCTGGAATGCCTTCATCTTCGTGAGGGCTCTGGCTCCGACCGCGGCGGTTAAACCGCTTGTGGTGAAGGCCGAAATGCTCATGCTCGTCCTCCATTCGGCGGCACTCGTTCTCTTCGTGTTTGCGATGCCGAGTGTTGATGTTGTGGTGAAGGTCGCATTGTAGCCGGACTCGGAGGTCTTGGTTAAATCGGCAGTCGTTCTGGTGACACCGTTGATCGTTGTTATTGGTGTTGCCGAGTGAAGTTTGCCGCGACTCCTTGTGTGGCTGACTTGAGCTAGCCGCCCGGCGTCGTGCTGATGTAGATGAGCCTGTTGCCGGAGAACCCGACTGGTTGGTCGGAACAAGTGTGTCGCCCGACTGCTGCTGCTGTTGACAGGCAGCAGCTGTAATCATCGCCTTGATCCTAGCGATAGTCGGGGTGGCCTGGTGATCAGGCTCGAGCTGGAGTGTGTCCAGCAGAGTTGTAGCGGCCACGACGTTCTGTTGTGGCGTGACGAAGACGTCGTGGTCGCCGACTTTGGTTTGGAGGATCTATTGTTGAGTGGTTCGCCCAGCCTTGCGTAGCTCGTCATTGTGAGCCTCATGGTCGGCTTCCTCCTGTTGCCATAGTCGGTGCACCTCCTCTTGTTGCTCCTCTTGTAGTCGGCGTACCTCCGGTGGAGGAGTTGAAGCCATGAAGACCTCTCGGGGCAGAAGGAAACTCGCCAGACTGGAGTTCGAACTAGTGTTCGAACCGTTGTTCGACCTAGAGTCGGAGTCCGAGCAGTTTATCGGAGTAAGAACAACTCTGACCTCCCTAGATCCAATCTGAAATGGTGCTTGGCCGTGTCCAAACTGAATCGTAGGAGATCGGGTCTGCTGCGTAAGATGTAGATCTGTAGCGTCGCTGAATCTACGCGAGAAATTGACGATCTCTCCCCTTCCTAGCCCAACTCGGGCTGGCTCAAGGCCTAGCGCACGTCGGACACCGAAGGAGAGAGTTGTCCCATGGCTCGGCGAAGTAGAAGATTGCTGCATTAGATTGATGATAGTAGGCACAGCATCTTGTGAGCTGACTGACGCGGAGTCGGCTGGTTCCTCGGCCAGTTGGATTGGATCTGCGTTGGCCAAGTGAGATTGCCGATCTGGTCGGTGACAAAGTTGAGGCTTCCGAAGGTTACTGTGTCTCTAGGGGAGAAATTGTTTGCAACATCCCCAAACTAGTATAGGTAATTATTTAAGTTTCCTAGAACCATCTTTGTTCACTAATTAAAATTTTTGAATCATCTTGTCATATAACTCAAAATTCGATTTAATTAAAACCTAATCGGCAAAATTAGACCAACTCCTAAAAGTGCAACAAACCTCACAGAAACTGTGGACACCCCGGAAGTGCATTATGGAGAGCAATTACTATGACAACGCGAAATATCTAGATGGATGGGATCTCGAATCAAAACCAAATAAGCGCAGTAACCATCCATTCTCATCGCAGCCTTGCCATAATATTTACCCATTCATAATACAAATCCAAAGCGCCGAATTCAGAAATAAGGAGATATTTGGAGAGTTGATTCACTAGTCCGAAACGGCGAAGTGTGCCCGTCAAACCACACGAAGGTGGCGACCAAACACGATACACACTTCTGGGGACATGGTCTACGGTTGAATCAATATCCATGCATCTCATCATTTCTAAATTCTTACTAGTGTGTGACTAGCCCAGGAAAGCTCTAGTCCCACACGTTCATCTTAGCAATTGATAAACATCACTAGTACTCTAAAACATGGATAAAAGAGCAGCAGGGTTATATATATTACATAGAGGGTTCACACACCCTAATTCATCTCAGAGTAGCACAAAAGATAGCAACGGAAATATAAACATAAAGGATAAAACCAGTGGTGCCGTACCAAACCACAGGGCAACCGACTGGGGATAGAGCTTAACTCCAACTACACATTATCCTCACCACCCTCGGCGGGATAATAGTAGACCACACCAACATCGTCGTTATCCTCACCTGAAAAATAAGCAGCGTGAGTACGAATGGTACTCAGCTAGACTTACACAATAATAATAGTACAAAGGAGTAATGCTGGTCTCTACATCAAGGAATATGGCTAGGTTGATCTGATTTTGCAAAAAGCTAAGTTTATTGAGCAAAATAATAGCTTGAACCATAAGCATTTGCGAAATATAGCAATTTGAAATTTTATGACAGCAAGTAACATGTTCTGAAAAAGAGGTGAAAATGAGCATAATCCCATGCTCTAACATCAATAATGGGCCACCATTGCCCAAATAAATATGCTACACAAGCATGCCATCTTTCATGACTAAACCAAGTCATATTTAACACCAAAACCTCTCATATAAACCCATCCATCCATGACTATCCTAAGTCATGATATAACCACATATCCCAAGTTTGATGCTAACATGAGTGAGGAATACATCAAGCGGTCGTCCGTAACCGTGGACACGGCTATTCTAATAGTTCTTACTCTGATCAAAGGTGTACATCTTTACCCACACGATGTGATAGAAGCCAAACGGCTACACTCTAGTTTGATCCGTACCCGTCGGTACCCACACTCTACACATTGAGTGCGGACTAGAGGTCACAACAAAACCTTTCCCACGCTTAGCTCCAACCACCTAAACCACGTCTGGGCCCTCGATGACTTAGCCACACAGACACCTAAGGAGGCACCTCCGGCCAAAACTAGGTGTGCACGAGGCCATCCAAAGGAAAGACTATCCTCATGACTGACGGATGGGCGTAGATGGCCACAACCTCCCGTGCTACTAAGTTAAGCCGTCCCATTCCCGGCGTGTGGAAGTACGTAGGGTGCTTGAATAGACGTCAACATGTTCGGTCCTTCACGACCCAGACGGAGCTACATGCATTGGGGAAACACCATCCCGTCATTGCCCTATCATCCGTTCAAGTCAAACATATTCTTAATTATAAATAGAAGTTATTCTTTTCAGATTTTAACCCATCCATTCGTATTAAACTAGTTTTGAACCGATAGCTCCATCTATCGGATTTTTCTAAGTCTACAAATAAGCATGGCTAAGCATTCGATAAAATAAAAGTATCCCAAAGTCCTTAACCAGGGGTGACAAGGTAAAAACATGGAATCAACAACCAAGGAATGGAAATGCATACAAATGGGGCAATATTGACTCTACCCGTTTTTCCCATTTTAAGAAGGACTGAACATGCATATAGATATTGTTTTCGTAAACAAATCAATTTATTGAAGACATAGGTTCAATATGCTTAGATGCTTGCCTTGCTGCTGTACGAAGTCACACTCAACCTCAGGTTCTTGCTCCACATACTCCGAGTTGTCTAAATCTATCGATAAAAAGCGAATATGCAAATAAGAATCAATTAAATATGTCTATGCAAAAATGATCAATTAATTCTGAGATAAATACAGTAGGTATTTAACATTTTAAAGTGAATTTTAGTGAAAGAATCATTTCAAAATCATTTACGGTTTATGAGTTACAAAAATAACAAAATAGGAAGGCTGAAAATGGCAGTTCTGTAAATATTTTATTGTGAGCTTAAGTTGTTATATTTGACTGACATTTTCTATTAAGATTTTAAGAAGGCATGTATTTTTATATATATAAGAGCATAACCTACTGGTCCTAACAAAGTTGAGTTTACTCCATTTGGATTTATAATCAATTTATTATAAATTTTGAAGTCCCTATACATTAGTGATTATTGAAATACATTTTAGTATATAAAAGTGTTATAATACTTTACAGAAGTGACAATCATGCCAAAAAGGAGCTTACTGATCCTAGGTCCAATTTATTTTTGGAAATAGAAAGAAGTTTTTATGCACCTTGGAAAAATATATACTCCATTTTCCATTTATGTCATTTTACCCTAGTATATGATTAACATACACAAAGCGTCATATTTACAGAAAAAGAACAGGGCTTACTGTATTTTATATTTAGGGTGAATTCACCAAGTTTTTACATTTTCTTAATGCAAAAATATACATTCATTATACAAAATTTTAGAGGAGATTTCCCATAATGTGTTGGTCATATTTTACTTTACAGAAATAAAGTACATGTTTTACTGAATCCAAAAAAATTTGGTTCACTCAAAAAGGAGTTAAAATGATATAGTTATGGATTTTCAAAGTTTGACCATTTTTCAGTTAGAAAATAAATCAGTTCATCTTTTCTTTTCTTTTCTTATTTCCTCAGCCCGGCCCACACGACAGTGAGACAGAGCAGAGGAGGCACAGGCAGGCTGGAGGTGGCGAGCTTCTCGGCAGCGGTGATGGCGAACGGCGGCTCGGCTTGGGTGGCGGCCAACAGAAGAAAGATAGAGGGGACTTTGGCAAACCCATCAGTGCAAGCGCAGTGGTCGGCAGTGAACTGTAGCTTGCCGGCGACGAGGATAAGCGGCGACTGTGTTCGGGCGGGCGAGGCCGACTAGGCTACGGTTGGTTTCTAGCCAAACCAAAGCATGCGTATGCGTCTAAGGGGTACCAGAAAGCTCACCGAGGGTTGCGTTGGTTCTAGTGAAGCTGGAATAGCAACGGCGATGGCAAATGCAGTCCGGCGGCGGCGAAATCCTTCGGGACCACGTCGTCGGCCTTCTCCTGGGGTACTACGACGAAGCTAAGGTGCCGAATAGGTTAGAGACCCCTTAGAGATGGTGTCTATGCGAGGAATCGAATGGAGGCTAACCAGAGAGGACGAATCAATGGCGGCGGTGACTTGACCGGAGGGAATGAAGACGGCATCGATCTCCTGGTACACGGCATTGTAGTCCAATTGATGCAGGCCAGAGTCTTCTGGGACCAAGGTGATGCTGGCGGCGAGGTGGTTCGAGCTGGGATCGCTGGAGCTCGTTGGAATGGCAACAACCCGAGCGGCGGTAGTTCTGCAGGGCAGAGAGCAGGGACGGTGGCGGCACAGCAACTTCGACCAGCGAACCTAGGGCCGCCGAGTACAAAAATGGAATGGTTAATACTTGTAGATCACGTTCCTAGAGTCGAGAAAGGATGGAGCTCACCGGAGCTAGCTCGGGCTCAATCGAACACCCTCGGCAATGAGGAAGGTGAGTTTGCCACCGGTGATCCTTGGAGATTTTCTTGGTTTTCTTGGTGGGAACGTGGAGAGGAAGGGAGAGAGGTACTGCTGGTGAAGTTTGAGGCGAAATGGCCGAGGTCTCCAAGTGCTAAGCTGTCCAGGGTGCTCTGTATACTGAGGGAGGAAGAAGGAGGTGCTGACAAGTGCTGAGTTGCTCCAGTTCTACAGTGCCTAGGGTGGGTCCCACTTGTAGGAGGCATTGTTTTACACACATTTAGCTAGGTTGTGACTATGTTTAGTGGGTCCAAGTAGTGGAAACCTAGGAAGAAGAGAGGAGTGTGGGTAGAAACCTTGGTGCAACACACTGTCCCAAGACTTGCAGAGGCTTACAGGTGGGCCAGGGTCTTGTGGGTCCCACTTGGAAGTGAAATAGAGAGGAGAATTCTCTAGAGACTAAGTCCTATTAACTGTCCAACATGCAGCTTTTATATTATTGTTTTATCAGGTTATCAAGTGTTACAAATTTTGGAAAAATTATTGAAGTTACAGGAAGATGTGTTTAACCTACTGACCAAATTTCGTAGTTAGAAGTGGTCTGGTTAATCTCTGGCGAATTTGCAAATTAGGGTTATTGATCCAGTTTTTCTGCAGTGTAGTTTATGTCCCTAGGGCTTTACTCTTGTCATTTTATGTGGTTCCTTTAGGAGATAAATTAAACCAAAATTCCTGGTGGTAGGGTTCATGTTGGCACACACTTTGGAAAAAAGTCTCTATCTAATTAATCTTCATTTTCATTTGGTGAATTTTGGAAGTATACCTATTCATTTTTAGCTAGCTCCCTAGTCTAGCTGATTTGAGGGATTTTATTGGAGTGCTTACTGAAGTGATAAAATCATGGAAAATTTATAGGGGTCAATTTATGTTGTATAGGGCTCATGGAAATTTTTCCATTATTTTCTGTTAGACCTATTCTCCTTGGAAATTATTTAGGCTATACAAATGTATATGCATCACTTTAGAAAAAAATCAAATTGAGTAAGCAAAACTGGTGTTAAAAATATGGTGATTTTTGTGTAGCTAGTCCAGACTACCTAGGTTCCATTTTCGAAAGTTTCACACAAAAATTCAAAATGGTTTGCTCACAGAAATTCAAAGAAAAGGACCCAGGCTGAAAATTGTTTGAATTTTTATGGGGTCTAAACTATTGAAATAAATTCTGGAAAAATTATATTAATTCATGATAAATAAACTAATATTTGAATAAATTATCTCCCATATACACTTCTGTTCACTTTGATGTAGTTTTTAGTAGTGTTTTGTTTTTACCGATTTAGGGTTTAATTATTGAGGGTTTTTAAAATATTGCAAACTTTAACTTGCATGAAATGACAATGCAAAAATTTAAATTGTGCACTCGAATGATAGTAGGGCATAACCCTTCTGTACGTGGGTTTTTACCCATCTCCCTCACGTTTCCACAGACCATCACGCCCTGGACCCACCTGGCAGTGGCCCTAGCTCACCCAGCCCCCTGTCCAGCCAGCCCAAGTGGAGGGACACGTCCTGGCCAGCCTCAGAATGCAACCAACGTGTGTTTGTCGTCATGGCTTGCATGAACTCTTTCTCTCGCCCTCTAACTCCTCCCAGCTAGCTCATTCATCCTCACACTTCACCATAGAGCTGAGAAACCGAGGAAGGAGAGCTCCTCTGGCTCTCTTTCTTCTCCATCTCTCTGCCGGCCGCCAGGAAGAAGGTCGCGGCCACCGCCGACGGGCCGATGTCGCCACCATCTCTTTTCCGTTCCCTACTCATACCTGGATGCTGTAGCTACCTCTCTAACCTTGCTCTGTTTGACGCAGTCAATTGCCGGGAACGCGGCCTCGCCGCAGAGCCCCGGGAGCGTGGCCGCGATGTCGCCATCGTGCAGTCGCGCCATCACGCCGGCGTTCCCATCGCTCGAGCTCGTCTCTGGCCGAGCTGCTTCGCCACCAATACCGCCTCAGCACCAGGAGTAGAGCGCCCCAAAAATCTCTAGAAACCGAGCCCCAAGAGAGGAGATCGGCCATCGTCTTCTCCAACTACGGTCAAGCTCCACCGTGTGCGATTCGCCTCAACCGGTGAGCCATCTTCCAATTCCTCGCGTTGGAAGCAACCTTGGGTGATACCAAGGCTACTTCATGTTTTGTTTCTGCCGTATGTTAGCTGAATGGGTCATTGCCTCTACCTGTGGAGGCCATGGGCCTCGGGTACCTCACCACTAGCATGTGGGCCACTCGGATAGAGGATGGGCCGAATCATGTAGTTAGAGATAAGATAGCACCCGGCAGGCTTTGCCTTGTACAATAAGGAAAACATAGTCTTAGTCAGATAAGTTTCTATCTCTAAGAAGAAAATCCCTTAGCCGTATCTGGCTAGGATCCTTATCCTGTACCCTTGCCCCCTAGTATATAAGGGAAGGCAGGGCGCCCTTCAAGGGGCACGAGATCACAAAATCATTGATCGACACAACTCCTCAGAGGAATAACACCACAACTGGACATAGGGTATTACCTCACATCAAGGACCTGAACCAATATAAAATCTCTCTGTGTTCCTCTGCAATCCATCGAGTTTCCCCTTGCTGAGTAGCCCTATAGTTGTATTGCCGGTGTAAAACATCGACAGTTGGCGCGCCAGGTAGGGGCTCCGGTGAGTTTCACATCTACAAGCTCGATGGATCCAGTAACTAGAATCGACGGTGACAAGTTCTCCCCTAGAGACATAATCTCTTTTGGAAGCCTCGATTTCATCGCCGACTAGATCGGCAACCTCACCTTGGCCGAAGCAGATCCAATGCAGCCAGCCGAGGAACTAGCCGACGTTGCGTCAGTCGACCCACAGGATGCCGCAATCTCCTTCAACGACCTACTGCGGCAATCCTTCACTTCGCCAAGCATTGGGACAACTCTTTCCTTCAGCGTCTGACTTGCGCTAGGCCTTGAGCCAGCTCGGGTTGGGCCAAGAAGGGGAGAGATCGTCAATCTCCCGCACGGATTCGGCGATGCTGCGGATCTACATCCCACGCAGTAGACCCAATCTCCTGTAATTCAGTTTGGACACGGCCAAGCGTCGTTTCAGATGGATCTAGAGAGGTTGGGGTCGTTCTTACTCCGATAAACTACTCGGAGTCCGACTCCAAGTCGGATAACGGTTCGAACACTAGTTCGGACTCCAGTCTGGCGAGTTTTCTCCTCCCCCACGAGATCTTTATGGCTTCAACACCACCACCCGAGGTGTGCCGACTACGAGAGGAGCAACAGGAGGAGGCGCGCCTACTGCGATAGCAGGAGGAGGCTAACCGTGAGGCTCGCAATGACGGGCTACGCAAGGCTGGGCGAGCAGCTCAGCAGCAAATTCTCCAGACTAAAGTCGGCGATCACGACGTCTTGTCATGCCGCAACAGAATGTTGTGGCCACCGCAACCTTGCTGGACACGCTCCAGCTCGGGCCTGATCACCAGGCCACCCCAACTATCGCCAAGATCAAGGCGATGATCACGGCTGCTGCCTGCCAGCAACAACAACAGCAGTCGGGCGACACCATGGTACCGACTAATCAGTCGGGATCTCCAGCAGCGGGCTCATCCACATCAGCATGGCGTCGGGCGGCCGGCTCAAGTCGGCCACGCGAGGAGTCCAGGCAAATGTCACTCGGCAATGACAGTCGGCAGAGTCACCAATATGACTGCCGACCCAACCAAGACCTCCGAGAGCGCCTACAACATGACCTCCGGCACACCATCAACGCCCGGCGCCACGAACGACACGAAAACGAGCGCCGCCAACTGGAGGATGAAAATGAGCACTTTGGTCTCCATCACGAGTGGTTTAACCGCCGTGGTCGAAGCCCAAGCCCTCACGAAGACGAAGGCATTCTAGCTTTCACTCGGGAGCTACAGGACGTCGACTGGCCGACTGGCTTTAAGCCCACAGGAATTGAAAAGTATGACAGCAAAACAAATCCCGAGTCCTGGCTCACCGTATATACCCTAGCAGTTCAAGCTACTGGGGGCGACAACAAAGCCATGGCTAACTACCCCCCAGTCGCGCTAGCCGACTCTGCGAGGACATGGCTGACAGGGCTCTGCCACCACCCTCTGTTCGGGCTCTTTTCGACATGGCCAACAAATATGCTGACTCGGCTGAAGCGGTCGCAGAGGCCCTCAACAAGAAGAAGGAGTCCTGACAGAAAGACCAGAAGGCGAAAGCCGACAACGAGCCGTCTCAAAACAAGTCTGGCAGCCGCAAGCAGAAGTCAGACAACGAGTTGGCCAACATGGAGCGCACTCGGTCATGGCCCTAGCGGAATAATGACTACTAGAAGGTCATGAGCGGGCCATGCCCCTTCCACCCCAAGGGCAAGCACGCGGCCAAAGACTGCTACATGCTCAAGAAGTTTGCCTCTGAGCAGGCTTCATCGTCTGGCGTCGACAAGGACAAGTACAAGCCAGACTCGGGCCCGGCCGATGACTTTCATGACCTCTAGGCCGAGCTCAATCTTATTTTTGGAGGGCCACTCGTGTACGAGTCAAAGCGCAAACAGAAGCTATCAGCGCGCGACATCAACACGGTCTCTACGATGGACACCCCCCAGTACCTGCGCTAGTTAGAGATGGCCATCACCTTCAACCACGCAGATCACCCAAATTGGGTTTCACACCCGGGACGCTATCCACTCGTCCTGGACCCGGTCGTCAGAAATATCAGGCTGAAGAAAACCCTCATCGACGGAGGCAGCACGCTCAACATCTTATTCGCCAAGACTTTGGACGAGATGAGGATTCCTCGTTTAGAATTACGGCCGAGCACTGCGCCCTTCCACAAGATAATTCCAGGCCTGTCATCAACTCCACTCGGGCAGATCACAATGCCAGTAACCTTCGGCACGCGGGATAACTTCCGCATGGAAAATGTCTGCTTTGAGGTCACCGACTTCGAGACCATGTACCACGTGATACTCGGATGACCGGCACTCGCCAAATTTATGGCGATACCACACTATACATATATGGTGCTCAAGATGCTAGGGCTAGCAGGAGTCCTCTCCCTCCGCAGCGACGTCAAGCAAGCTTTCACCTGCGACAAGGAGAGTTGCAAACTGGCTTAATCACAAGAGGTGGCAGTCGGGCGCAACAGCATCCGGCAAGCCGCCACAACTGAAGTCGAGCAAGATCAAGTTCCGGCAAAAAAGGCGGCGAAGTCGAGAATTTCAGCGGTCTCTGACACGAAGAAGATCCCCCTGGACCCTTCCAACCCCTCCAAGACTGCCCTAGTCGGGACCGGACTCGACCCCAAATAGGAAGACGCGTTCGTCACCTTCCTCCAAGCCAACAAGGACATATTTGCGTGGAAACCGTCCAACATGCCGGGCGTACCAAGGGAGTTGTTCGAGCACGCCCTCAATGTGAAGACAGACGCCAAGCTAGTCAAGCAACGGCTGCGGCGCTTCGCTCAAGACCGCAAGGATGCTATTTGGCAGGAGATCACCAAGCTCCTCGCAGCCGGGTTCATCAAGGAGGTCTATCACCCGGATTGGCTGGCAAACCCAGTTCTGGTCCAGAAGAAAAACAGTAAATGGTGCATGTGTGTCGACTACACCGATCTCAACAAGGCGTGCCCCAAGGACATATTTGGTCTTCCCAGGATAGATCAGGTGGTAGATTCCACGGCCGGGTGCAAACTAGTCAGCTTTCTCGACTGCTACTCGGGATACCATCAAATCAGCTTAAGGGAGGAAGACTGTTTAAAGACATCTTTCATCACGCCATTTGGAGCGTACTACTACATCACAATGCCGTTCGGTTTGAAAAATGGGGGAGCAACCTATCAACAGGCAATTTAGCTATGTCTGCACACTCAGATCGGGCGCAACATGGAAGCCTACGTCGACGACATGGTGATCAAGACCAAGTCCAAAGAAGACCTCATCACTGACCTGGAAGAAACCTTCCAATATCTTCGACGATTCAAGATGAAGTTGAACCCGGAAAAATGCGCCTTCGGGGTGCCATACGGCAAGTTACTCGGCTTCATCGTCTCGCATCGTAGCACCGAGGCAAACCCGGAGAAAGTCAACGCCATAATGAACATGGCTCCCCTGACTAACTAGAAGGACGTCCAGAAGCTGACAAGCTGCATGGTGGCACTCAGCCGATTTATTTCCCGACTGGGCGAACAGGGTATGCCCTTCTTCAAGCTACTCAAAAAGGCGGACAATTTCCAATGGACTCTTGAAGCCCAGCAAGCCTTCAAAGACTTCAAACAATTTCTTACATCACCTCCCGTGTTGGCGTCACCTATGCCCCAAGAACCACTAATGCTATATCTGGCGGCAACCACTCAGGTAGTCAGCACGGTGCTGGTGGTCGAGCGATCTGAACAGGGTCACATCCAGAAAATACAACGGCCAGTTTACTTTGTCAGTGAGGTGCTTGCCAACTCGAAGACGAGATATCCGCAGGTCCAGAAGCTGTTATATGGCCTACTCATCACAGTCCGGAAGGTGGTGCACTATTTCCAAGCACATCAAGTCACGATGGTTACATCGTTTCCACTTGGGGATGTCCTTTATAATCGTGAGGCCACCAGCCGAATCGCTAAATGGGCACTCGAGTTGATGGCGTTCGATATCACCTTTCAGCCACGGACAGCAATTAAATCGCAAGCTCTAGCCAACATCGTGGCCGAGTGGACAGAAGTTCAACTGCCTACATCAACAGCGAAGCTAGAGTACTGGACAATGTACTTTGACGGTTCTCTACGGATCAGCGGCGCCAGGGCTAGAGTCATATTGACATCCCCCACTGGTGAAAAACTCAAGTACGTTCTACAAATCCACTTCCCGGCTTCCCACAATGTCGCCGAGTACAAGGCACTTATCCACGGGCTCCGGATTGCTATATCACTCGGCATATGTCGACTGGTTGTGCGCGGGGATTCTCAACTCATGGTGAACCAAGTGATGAAATACTATACTTGTCTTGATGATACCATGGTGGCATACTGTCAGGAGGTCCACAAGCTGGAAAACAAGTTCGATGGGCTGCAGATAACACATGTCCTACGACAATACAATGATGCTGCAGACGAGCTGGCAAACATGGGATCCAAGTGAGAAGCGGTTCCGACTAGAATCTTTGTCGAGCAACTTATGGAGCCATCAGTCAAGAAGAAACCGGCGCAGAAACAATCAGGAGGCGAACCTACCCCAGCTACAGATGAGGTGCTGCACATTTGTCAAGACTGGCGGACCCCTGTTGTCAAATTTCTCCTAGACGACGAACTCCCAGACGATCGCAGTCAAGCCGAGCAAGTCAAACATTGAAGCAAGAGCTTCCTGCTAGTCGGAGAAGACCTGTACCGAAGGAGCGCATCCGGTGTCCTCATGCGTTGCGTCACCACCGAGGAGGGCAAGCAGATCCCGCAGTCGATCCACTCGGGCATATGTGGCAACCATGCCGCATCCAGGACGTTAGTCGGAAAGGCTTACCGGCAGGAATTGTTCTGGCCCACAGCAGTAACAGACGCCAAGGACATTGTTCGCAAGTGCGAGGGTTGCTAGTTCTACGCAAGACAAACAAATCTCCCAGCCCAAGAACTCCAAACTATCCCTATTTCTTGGCCATTCGCAGTATGGGGGTTCGACATGGTCGGGCCTTTCATGAAAGCGCTAGGAGGGTTTACACATCTATTCGTCGTAGTTGACAAGTTCACCAAGTGGATTGAGGCCAAACCCGTTGCAATCATAACAGCGGCATGAGCAAAGGACATCATCATGAGTATACTATACAGATTCAGGGTTCCTAACCGCATCATCACCGACAATGCTACTCAGTTCACGGGAGGCGTATTCCAAGACTTCTGCGAAGATTTCGGCATCAAGATCTGCTATGCATCTGTGGCACACCCGCGGAGCAATGGGCAGGTCGAACGAGCCAACGGTATGGTCTTACAAGGCATCAAGGCCAGGATATTCAACTGACTACAACCATACGCGGGCCGGTGGGTACAAGAACTCCCATCTGTCCTCTGGTCTCTCAAAACCACGGTGTTGATGCTTTGCATCGGCAATAAAACTATAGGGCTACTCGGCGAAGGTGAATTCGGTGGATTGCAGAGGAACACAAAAGATTTATACTGGTTCAGGCCCTCGATGTGAGGTAATACCCTATGTCCAGTTGAGGTGTTATTCCTCTAAGGTGTTTGATGATCGATGATCTTTTCTCTTGTTGGGGTTGCCCTGAGGGGCGCCCTGCCTCCCTTTACATACTAGGGGACAGGGGTACATGATAAGGATCCCAGCTGGATACGGCCAAGGGATTTCCTTCTTGGAGATAGAGTCCTATCCGACTAAGACTATGTTTCCTTATTATACAAGGCAAAGCCTGCCGGGTGCTATCTTATCTCTAATTACATGGTTCGGCCCATCCTCTATCCGAGTGGCCCATATACTGGTAATGAGGTACCCGGGGCCCATGGCCTCCACAGTAGCCCCTAAGACCTTCATAGTTGAGTCACAGCTGATGCCGAGTGCTCGTCCTCCATGGTGAAGATTGCTCGAGTGCAGTGCTCCCGAGTACTCTTTGTCTGAGTAAGTCTTCTTCCGAGTCCTACTTCATATCAGCTGGCAGCGAGGCTATGAAGGGCTTCATGTAGATATATGAATAGTGTGCGCCGAATAGGCGCACCTATTAGGTGTAGCCCCCGACTTTGTGCTTAATTGTGAAGACAATTAAACATAAAGTCAAAGATCTTTAACCTGGAAGTCTTTCCTGAGTAGATTAATACTGGTATATGAGACTCTTCGGTATCATGTCAACCGAAATAAACTTTATAGTCTTGCCGAGTAGGAGACTACTCGTATGTAGGACTCTTCGACTTCATGTCAGTCGGAATATGTGTTTATAGTCTTGCCGAGTAGGATGCTACTCGTATATGGGACTCTTCAGCGTCATGTCAGCTGGAAAAGGGTGGTTTATAGTCCTTTCCGAGTGGCGTCCCACCCAGAAGTTAGACTCCTCCGCATCATGTCAGCGGGAAAAGATATTTATAGTCTCTCCCGAGTAGTGCACTACTCGAAAGTTAGACTCTTCCGCATCATGTCAGCGGGTAAAATGTCGCTCATGGCAATTGATGGCCATGCATGTAGGCCGAGTACCACTTTATGAAAATAAATCCACGGCGTGGTTAGGTGTACCCAAGAAAGATACCTACATCCCCAATTTTAATGAAGACCAGCTTGTGATCCTTGTAAGGACATATCCTCGAGACCTGGTGGATAAAACAGATACCCAAACATATATGTTTAGCAATAAGGCTCTCATGAAGCATATCTGTTTACCTCATCGGCTCCTGTTAGTAGCACCGGCGCTATAATTTCAACTCAGCCTACGAGCGGCCCACATGGAGCATGCTACTGTAGGAACTCATATCTTGGTGTCCCAGTGCTGACTGTGTAGGCCCAAGCCCATCTAGTCGGCATCGGCTCTATAAAACCGGGGAGAGAGAAAAAGATTCCTTCATCTTCCCCAAATTAGCCAATCGCTTCGTCTTCCACCTTCGCGCCCAACTTTTCGCGTCCCACCCGGCTAGGGTTAGCTGCTGCTATTCCCTACCCGAACTCGGGCGATTCCAATCCTCTTCGTTCGTTCCAAGCCCCCAATTTGCTTTTCCCCAAATCTCACCGCCTCTAGTCATGCCGAAAGCTTCGGATCTTGCGGGTGCGCCGGGAAGTTCTTGGCAGATTTCAGATTGCGGCTCGGTGAAGCTGAAGCAGCTGGAGAGCGAACTGAAGTTGCCCAGCCAAGAGGTGATTCGCTGGCGGTTGGCTAGGGATGAGTCGATCCCAAATCCCCAACCTGGTGAAACGGTAGTTTTCGCCTCTTTTTTCGATCGAGGCTTGTGCCTTCCGTCTTCTGATTTCTTCCGCCACGTTCTTGACTTCTATAAGCTAGAGTTGGTGCATTTGAATCCCAACTCGATTCTTTAGATCTCCATCTTTGTCACTCTGTGCGAGTGCTATTTGGGTGTGGAACCCCATTTCAACTTCTTTAGGCATTTGTTCCACATTAAACCCTAGCCCTCCAAAAATAACATCAGCGTAATTGGGGGAGTGATAGGAAAATGTCATATCTTGATCGTCCTCCTTGAAGGGTTGGCACAGGGAGTGGTTTTATTGCGTAGATCTGGCTCCCTCCTTGAGGCCATTCACCGGCTCACCGCCGGTAGTTTTGCCGAATTGGTTGGCGGACCCGACCTATGAAGAGATGGGTCAAGTGCACCAACTACTGACGAAGCTGGATAACTTCAAGAAGGCCGGCCTGACTGGTCCCTAGGTGGCCAGGCGGTTCCTGACTCGGCGCTTCCAGCCCCTGAAGCTGAGGAGCGCATTTGGCTGGGATTACCAGGGAAGACATGACCCTGACCAGGTCAGCCAGGAGTCGGCCAATGAGCAGAAGGTGATGGAGACCCTATTCGGATACTTCTCCAGCGGGGTAATTGAAACCGAAGACAAGAAGAGACACATTGCGTCTTACAGGCGCAGCTGGCCCCGCTCCGAGGTAACATCTGTCTTTCCTTTGTAGCGCATGCCTGCGGACTTGGATATCTGATCCCCAGGAAATATATGATGTGTTTTGTTGAATTTCTTGTAGTGGTGCGTGGAGTTTGATGAAGACTCTTGCCCGTTGTTGGCCGTTGCATCAAAGAAGAGGCCGAGGAGCCCTGGCGCCGCCCAACCCGACTCCAAGAGAGCCGGGAAAAAGCCGATCCTGTATCGGGGCGAGGGGGCCATGACGCCGCGCGCCGTGGCAAGAAGCCTGAAGATAAAGGACACCGTCGCCACGGCGCCCAGGCGATCAAGTCCCAGGTTGAGACCTGCGGGTTTGAGTCCGACGTTGTCGAGCCCGGCCACAGCGCCACCGAGGGGCCGGCTGGAGCAGACACTGCAGGGGCGGAGGCGCCAAGCCGACCACACCGGAATCGAGCCGACTCAGGCTGATGCGCCGCCGCGACTGGGACGCCGACCGGGCGACTACCGAGCTAGCGCTCCGCGGGGACCGGGTCGCCCGGCAGGAAGCTGAAGTTCTCCAAGAGGTGAGCTACTTCGGGTCTTCTGAAATTCTTGCATGTTGGAGTAGTGTCTTGATGTCTTGTTTCGCCATGCAGGAAGCGGGCCGATATCGATCTCAAGGAGACCAACCCGACCCCTCCCCTTGAAGAGCCTGCCCCAGCCGAGCCGGCGGCCGCGAACACACCCGTTGAGCCGGTGGCTAGCCCGGTCACGGAGACCGAGGTGGTCCCGACTGCAGGGTCGCCGCCACCACCCGACCGAGAGGCGGCTGCTGAGGTTGAGGCCCCAGCCCCTAAAGCGTTGCCTGTTGCGGAGGCTGCCGTCGAAGCCCCTGAGCCGGTCCCGAGGCCGCGGGGGACGGCGGTGCGGAGGCCGAGACCCCATCGCCGTTGTGGTCATCGTCGTTGTTGTCGCCACCACCAGAGATCCCACACCTGCCTTGGATCGAAGCTCCTCCACGTGTGATGCCCCGGACATTCACATGGACGGCTCCTGATGGGACAGTGAAGAGCTTCAGGCTTGATGAAGTCGTCGCGAGGAGGGAGCGCGAAAGCTTGCTCCGCGCCGCTATCAGTGGGTCCAAGGGAGTTGGGGTATGATTCTTGTGGTAGAGTCTTGGTGATCTTCTCGTTTTGACGTCTGACTCCGTCCTTGATTTGTCTCTTACCCTGAGCAGAAGCTTGGCAACCGCAATGAGGCGATGACAGAAATCTTGGTCGAGATGGCTCTGCACCTCGCAGAATTGGAGCAGCTCCGGGCTTTCAAGGCCGAGATGGAGGAGTGTCATGCGGGGAGGGTGGCCTGGCTGAAGAGTGGCGCCGATCAGCTCAGGGAGGAGACTTGGGCCCTAGCCGAAAAGATCAGAGGTAAAATCCCCGAATATATCTTCCCGACCGAACCGTCGATGTATTCATCCAGCTGCGTTGTTCCCGACTGCCCAGTTATGTCATGACTGCACGGTTGAGCTCTTGGCTAATCTGTCGTGCAGCCCTCGAAGCGGAGTTGAAGACCTGAACAGAGAGGGAGTCGCAGCTGAAGGAGGCCGAAGAAGCCAGGGCTGAGCTTGAGAAGGTCAAGGCCAACCTGACAAAGGCCAACACCGAGCTTGACCGGGAGAAGGCCGAGCTGAAGGAGGCCGTCGCCAAGCTCGGTAAGGAAAAAGCTGAACTAGAGAAGACCGTGGCTGGGTGGGAGGCCGACTACGAAAGTAAGTCCTCAACCTGACTGTGATCTTAGCCAATCCATTAGTCGTTCCGTCTGTGGCCGAATCTGACAAGTTTACTTGCTGGCGGACCTGGGCAGACATGAGAGCCAATGTCCAGGCCCAGTATCGGTTCTACACAGAGGAGATAAGAGTGATCAGGGAGTCACGGGAGACCCTCGTCGGGTCCGTGAAAGGGCTCCTTGACCTCATAGATCCCCGCCCTGTGGGAACCAGTTGTAGCAGAATCCCCCAAATAGAGGCGCGTCTTGAGGATGCACCGAGTGCCTTGAAAAAGTACTCGGATGAGCATGTTGTTGCCGACGTGGCCTAGACCCTGGCGATGACCAAGTCCATCTACCCGAGGGCAAATATTGAAGCCATCGGGGAGGGGTTTGCCTAGGAGACGACACTCGAGGAGGCGCTGGAGCTGATTGCCCGGGCGAAGCCGACTGCTGAGATAATTACCCAAGACCTGAGTCTGTAAGGGCAACATGTTATGTAGTCGGTATGTATAAACTTTTGTAAACAAGCATGTGTAAATATGTGTGCAGTGCCGCCAAGCTTGCTACTCAGTCGTCACTAGCTTTACTTGACCGTGTAGTCTGCGCCGAGTTAGTCTGTTAGAACTTAATAAAAACGTTCAACGTAAGAAGCTGTACTCAGGCAAATGTGACAGTCATAGTAAGGCTTCATAACTGAAGTAAGATCAGCTCGTATGTTATTGACAGAACACGTATATAGATGCAGCCCCCGACTCACTACTCGGTTGATACAAGCAGCGTAGTGAGTCAGAGAAACTATACACATGAGAATTATAAAACACAGGTATAGAAAGGACGTAGCTGTTCTATGTTCCATGAGTTGCTGATGAGAGCGCCGTCTTCGGTCTTCAGTCGGTAGGTGCCTGGCCGCGTGACCTCGGCTATAATGAACGGCCCTTCCCAGATTGGGGATAATTTGTGCTTGTCTTTGGTGGTTTGTATTTTCCTCAGAACGAGATCCCCGACCAAAAAGGCGTGGCCATGGACATTGTGATTGTGGTAGCGACGTAGGTCTTGAAGATACCTTGCCGACTGGATTGTTGCGGTGTCTCTTGCTTCTTCCAGCTAATCTAACTCGACCAGTCGGGTATTGTCGGAGTCATCTTCTGAATAAGCCCGGACTCGCGGAGAGCCGAACTGTAAGTCTGTCGGTAGCATAGCCTCAGCACCGTAGACTAGGAAGAAAGGGGATTGCCCTGTTGCCTGACTAACCGTGGTTCTGAGAGACTAGAGAATGGATGGGAGTTCTTGTACCCACCGGCCCGCATATGGTTGTAGTCGGTCGAATATCCTGGCCTTGATGCCTTGTAAGACCATACCGTTGGCTCGTTCGACCTGCCCGTTGCTCCGCGGGTGTGCCACAGATGCGTAGCAGATCTCGATGCCAAAATCTTCGTAGAAGTCTTCGAATACGCCGGCCGCGAACTAAGTACCGTTGTCGGTGATGATGCGGTTAGGGACTTCGAACCGGTGTAGTATACTCATGAAGAAGTCCTTTGCTCGTGCCGCTGTAATTGTTGCAACGGGTTTAGCCTCAATCCACTTGGTGAACTTATCCACCGTGACGAATAAATGTGTAAACCCTCCTGGCGCTTTCTTGAAAGGCCCGACCATGTCGAGCCCCCATACTGCGAATGGCCAGGAAATAGGGATAGTTTGAAGTTCCTGGGCTGGGAGATTTGTTTGTCTTGCGTGGAACTGGCAACCCTTGCAATTGCGAACGATGTCTTTGGCGTCTGTTACTGCTGTGGGCCAGAAAAATCCCTGCCGGTAAGCCTTTCCGACTAACGTCCTGGATGCGGCATGGTTGCCACATATACCCGAGTGGATCGAATGCAGAATCTGCTTGCCCTCCTCGATGGTGACGTAGCACATGAGGACACCGGATGCGCTCCTTCGGTACAGGTCTTCTCCAACTAGTAGGAAGCTTTTGCTTTGACGCTTGATCTGCTCGGCTTGACTGCGATCTTCTGGGAGTTCATCGTCCAGGAGAAATTTGACAACAGGAGTCCTCCAGTCGTGACATATGTGTAGCACCTCGTCTGTGGCCGGGGTAGGCTCGCCTCCCGACTGCTCCGGCGCCGGTTCTTCTTGACTGATGGCTCCATAAGTTGCTCAACAAAGGTTCCAGTTGGAACTGCTTCTCACTTGGATCCCATGTTTGCCAGTTCGTTTGCCGCGTCGTTGTATTGACGCAGGACATGTGTGATTTCTAGCCCGTCGAACTTGTTTTCCAGCTTGCGGACCTCCTGACAGTATGCCGCCATGGTGTCGTTGAGACAGGTCAAGTCTTTCATGACTTGGTTTAGCACGAGTTGAGAATCCCTGTGCACAACCAGTCGACGTATGCCGAGTGATATAGCGATGCGGAGCCCGTGAACAAGTGCCTCGTACTCGGCGACGTTGTGGGAAGCCAGGAAGTGGATTTGTAGAACGTACTTCAGTTTTTCGCCAGTGGGGGACATTGTCGATGTTTTACACCGGCAATAAATATATGGGGCTACTCGGCGGATGGAAACTCGGTGGATTGCAAAGGAACACAAGGAGATTTTATACTGGTTCAGGCCCTCGATGTGAGGTAATACCCTACGTCCAGTTTATATGTATTCCTTTGAGGAATTATGGTGGCGATTCTGATGAACCGTATGGCCATGAGCTTATGAGTGCTCTTCTGCCTTCATGGGGCGCCCTGCCTCCCCTTATATACTGGGGGACAGGGTTACAAGGTAGGAGTCCCCATCGGATTACGACTAGGAGATCTCCCTTTAGAGATATAATGCACCCGACTAGGACTGTATATTCCTTTCTATACAAGGCGAAGTCTGCCGAATCTAGCTATATCTCTAATTACAAGGCTAGGCCCATCCTCTATCCGAGTGGCCCATATACTTGTCATGAGGTACCCGGGGCCCATGGCACCCACAGTAGCCCCCGAGACC
This sequence comes from Oryza meyeriana var. granulata, assembly GCA_003991445.1. NCBI lineage: Eukaryota > Viridiplantae > Streptophyta > Magnoliopsida > Poales > Poaceae > Oryza > Oryza meyeriana. The sequence continues at coordinate 96,686 of RYFJ01001122.1, read as the reverse complement.
TTCATAGTTGAGTCACAGCTGATGCCGAGTGCTCATCCTCCATGGTGAAGTCTTCCCGAGTGCATTGCTCCCGAGTACTCTTTGTCTGAGTGCTGCTTCTCCCGAGTCCTGCTTCATGTCAGCTGGCAGCGAGGCTATGAAGGGCTCCATGTAGAAGTATGAATAGCGTGCGCCGAGTAGGTGCACCTATTAGGTGTAGCCCCCGACTTTGTGCTTAATTGTGAAAACAATTAAACATAAAGTCAAAGAACTTTAACCTTGTAGTCATTCCCGAGTAGTATACTACTGGTATATGAGACTCTTCGGTATCATGTCAACCGGAATAAACTTTATAGTCCTGCCGAGTAGGGAACTACTCGTATGTAGGACTCTTCGACTTCATGTCAGTCGGAATATGTGTTTATAGTCTTGCCGAGTAGGATGCAACTCGTATATGAGACTCTTCAGCGTCATGTCAGCTGGAAGGGGGGCTGTTTATAGTCTTTCCCGAGTAGTATACTACTCGAAAATCAGACTCATCGGCATCATGTCAGCTGGGATGATTATTTATAGTCTTTCCCAAGTAATATACTACTCGAAAATTAGACTCGTCAGCTTCATGTCAGCTGGAAAAGGTGTTTATAGTCTTTCCCGAGTGGCGTCCCATTCGGAAGTTAGACTCTTCAGCTCGTCAGCTGGAAGAATGTTTATAGTCTTTCCCGAGTAGTATGCTACTCGAAAGTTAGACTCCTCCGCATCATGTCAGCGGGAATAAGAAATTTATAGTCTCTCCCGAGTAGTGCACTACTCGAAAGTTAGACTCTTCAGCGTCATGTCGGCTGGAATAATGTTGCTCATGGCAACTGATGGCCACGCATGTAGGCCGAGTACCACTTTATGAAAATAAATCCACGGCGTGGTCAGGTGTACCCAAGAAAGATACCTGCATCCCCAATTTTAATGAAGACCAGCTTGTGATCCTTGTAAGGATATATCCTCGAGACCTGGTGGATAAAACAGATACCCAAACATATATGTTTAGCAATAAGGCTCTCATGAAGCATATCTGTTTACCTCATCGGCTCCTGTTGGTAGCACCAGCGCTATAGTTTCAACTCAGCCTACGGGCGGCCCACATGGAGCATGCTACTGTAGGAACTCATATCTTGGTGGCCACTACCAAATAAGCCGGCCTGAGCCGACCTATGCAGCATAGCTCTATAGAAGTATCATCCATCGCATGTCAGGATGAGTTTTTTGGTGTCGGTAACCGCAATCAGCCAGAGAAATCCTTATTCGCAAGCCTTTCCGACTTATGTTCTTGATGCAACCTGGTTGCCACAGGTGCCCGAGCAGGTGTGTTGCAGAATCTGCTTGCCCTCCTCAGGTGTGACACAGTGCATGAGAACTCCGGATGCGCTTTGACGATGTAAGTCTTCTCTGACTTCAGGAGAGCCAAGCAGGGTACCCAAACCTTGCATTAGCATAGGATTCGGCTAGCGACCCTCATGGGGCATACCCTACCCAACAGAGTTATAGCCAAGCGAGGTACCCAAACCTTGCATTAGCATAGGATTCGGCTAACGACCCTCATGGGGCGTACCTCACCCAGCCGAGTGATATACGACCCCCGACTAGTGCCGAAAATCGGTTGTCAGCTCACATGGAGCGTAGCCGGGGAAGATGACGTCCCGACTGGCACAAGTACTTGGTAAGTAGCCCTCATGGAGCATCCCGAGTGTATTTTGGCAGACTTGTCTAGCCCCTGAACGTAGGAGATAGGCTCGCAGCCCTGAGTTCCTGTCACGCGTATCCGGAGCTGGGCCTGCAATATAAAGATATCGGATAAGTAGCATCTGATGATGAAAACAATCATCCGAATAAAATGTATTTTACAATATATGTAAATACGAGTTCTTCCTCTTTTCGATATTAATTTCCCCAAGTAGTTGACCCTTACGTTTAAACACTCTGCCCGACTAGTCATAGCCCCCTAGCGTCGGGAGTTGGCTCATGGCTCTTTCCCAGACACGCGTTTTGGGTGACTTGAGTTCGTCTTTCATGGAGCAAAGTTTCACGGATCAGGATTTATGCTACTCGAGTACTTTTGCAATCATTTAAGAGCAAAAACAGAGAAAAGTGTAGCTTGTACACCTATTAGGTGTAAGCGGCTGCGGCATTGGTAAAGCCGAGTGAAGAAATATTTATCAGGAAGCGACTTAGCTGTTCGGTATTTCGGAGTGGGGATGCCATCCCTGCGTTTGAGCTTGTGAGCCCCCGAGCATGTCACTTGTTGTTCTGATAATCTTCAGTTGTTGAAAGTCGAAGACGATTGTGACCGACTGCCACAATGAAGCCGTCTGACTTGCGTTTGCGATTCCCGGCTTTAGTCGGGATCGCGTCGTTGGTGCCCTCCCACTTCTTCTGTCAGGATGCCTTTTTATCTTCAAGGGCCTCAGCAACAGCGTGGGCTAAGTCGGCATATTTGTTCGCCATGTCGAATAAAGCCTTGACAGAGTTGGGAGGCTTCCGTGTGAATTTGTCAACGAACGAGGTGTCTTTGACTCCTTTTCGAAAGGCGGCGATGACGACCTCATCCTTGACGTTAGGGATTGAGTTCTTCTTCTCAGAAAACCTCTTAATGAAGTCATGAAGAGACTCGTTCTTCCTTTGATGCAACTGATATAAGTCGTACTCGGAAGATGGCCTCTCGTATGTTCCCTGGAAGTTGGCGATGAAGCGTTCCTGAAGTTCTCCCCAGGAGCTGATTGATTGCTTGGGAAGTCCTGTTAGCCATGTCCTCGCTGAGTCGGCTAAAGCGACTGGGAGGTAGTTAGCCATGACTTTGCGATTTCCTCCAGCTGCTCAGATCGCCAGAGTGTAGACCGTGAGCCAGGACTCAGGATTGGTCTTGCCGTCGTATTTGTCGATGCTTGTAGGCTTGAAACCCGACGGCCAGTCGACCTGTTGTAGCTCTTGGGTGAAGGCTGGTATGCCTCCGTCTTCATGAGGACTCTAACCCCGACTACGGCGGCGAAACCGCTCGTGCTGGAGGCCGAAATGCTCATTCTCGTCTTCCAGTTGGCGTTGCTCATCTTCTTCTCGTTCGCGGCGCCGAGCATTGGTGTCCTACCGAAGATCACGCCATAGTTGGCCTCGGAGATCCCGGTTGTCCCGACGGTCACTTCGATGTTGCCGGTTGTTGTTTGGGTTGCCGAGTGACGTTTGGCATGACTCCGTGTGCAGCCGACTAGAGCCGGCTGCTCGGCGTCGCTTTGAGGTAGATGAGACTGCCATTGGGGATGCCGACTGGTCAGTCGGTATGAGGGTATCGCCCGACTGTTGGTGCTGCTGACATGCAGCAGCGGTAAGCATGGCTTTTATCCTTGCGATCGTCGGGGTGGCCTGGTGATCAGGCCCAAGTTGGACCGTGTCCAGTAGGGTCGCGGCGGCCACGACGTTCTGTTGTGGCGTGACGAAGACGTCGTGGTCGCCAACTTTTGTTTGGAGGGTTTGTTGCTGAGTGGTTCGCCCAGCCCTGCGTAGGCCGTCGTTGCGGGCGTCCAGGTGTCTTGCTTCTTCCTCCTGTTGTTCTCGCAATCGGCAGGCCTCCTCCTCTTGTTGCTCGTGTAGTCGGCGTGATTCCTGAGTAGGAGTAGAGCCTTTGGATGCCATGAAGATTTCTCGTGGCGGGGAGAAGCTTGCCAAACTGTTGTTCGACTTAGAGTCGGAATCCGACTAAGAGTCGTAGTCCGGCTGAGAGTCGTAGTCGGAATAGTTGATGGGGGTGATTACAACTCCGACCTCCCTAGATCTGATCTCGAGCGGCTCGGGGCTGTATCCGAGTCGAACTCTAGAGGATCGGGTTTGCCGTGTCGGATATAGATTGTAGATATCCGCGGCGTTGCCGAGTCCGAACGGGAAATTGACGATCTCTTCCATTTTTGGCCCGATCTCGGCCGGCTCAAAACCGAGTCCAAGTCGAACACTGAAAGAAAGAGTTGTCCCTGGACTCGGGCGTATTGGAGATCGCCGCAGCATGTCGTGAAAGATTGCTGCAGCATCGTGTAGGCCGACTGGCGCGGAGTCAGCTGGTTCCTCGGCCGGTTGAATCGGGTCCGTGTCGGCCAAGGTGAGATTGCCGATCTGGTTGGCGACGAAGTCGAGACTTCCGAATGCAATTGTATCTCCGGGGGAGAGTTTGCCGCCGTCGACTCCGGTTGCTGGATCCATCGAGCTTGTAGATGTAGATCGCGCCGAAGCCCCTACCTGGCACGCCAACTGTCAATGTTTTACACCGGCAATAAATATATGGGGCTACTCAGCGGATGAAAACTCGGTGGATTGCAAAGGAACACAAGGAGATTTTATACTGGTTCAGGCCCTCGATGTGAGGTAATACCCTACGTCCAGTTTATATGTATTCCTTTGAGGAATTATGGTGGCGATTCTGATGAACCGTATGGCCGTGAGCTTATGAGTGCTCTTCTGCCTTCATGGGGCGCCCTGCCTCCCCTTATATACTGGGGGACAGGGTTACAAGGTAGGAGTCCCCATCGGATTACGACTAGGAGATCTCCCTTTAGAGATATAACGCACCCGACTAGGACTGTATATTCCTTTCTATACAAGGCGAAGTCTGCCGAATCTAGCTATATCTCTAATTACAAGGCTAGGCCCATCCTCTATCCGAGTGGCCCATATACTTGTCATGAGGTACCCGGGGCCCATGGCACCCATAGAAATCAATATGACTCCGGCCCCAGCGCCGCCGATCCGTAGAGAACCGTCGAAGTACATTGTCCAGTACTCTAGCTTTGCCGTTGGTGTTGGGAGTTGAACTTCTGTCCACTCAGCCACGAAGTCGGCTAGAGCTTGAGATTTAATTGCTGTCCGTGGCTGAAAGGTGATGTCGAACGCCATCAACTCGAGTGCCCATTTAGCGATTCGAGTGGCCTCGCGATTATGAAGGACATCCCCGAGTGGAAACGCTGTGACCACCGTGACTTGACGTGCTTGAAAGTAATGCACCAGCTTCCGGACTGTGATGAGTAGGCCATATAGCAGCTTCTGGACCTGTGGATATCTCGTTTTGGAATTGGCGAGGACCTCACTGACAAAGTAGACTGGCCATTGTATTTTCTGAATATGACCCTGTTCGGATCGCTTGACCACCAACACCGTGCTGACTACCTGGGTAGTTGTGGCCAGATATAGCATTAGCGGTTCCTGGGGCAGAGGTGACGCCAACACGGGGGGGTTGATGTGAGGAATTGTTTGAAATCTTCGAAGGCTTGCTGGGCTTCCTGAGTCCATTGGAAATTGTCTGCCTTTTTGAGTAACTTGAAGAAGGGCATGCCCCGTTCGCCCAGTCGGGAAATAAACCGGCTGAGTGCCGCCATGCAGCCTGTCAGCTTCTGGACGTCTTTGAGGTTAGTCGGGGGTGCCATGTTCCTGATGGCGTTGACTTTCTCCGGGTTGGCCTCGATGCCACGATGCGAGACGATGAAGCCGAGTAACTTTCCGGATGGCACACCGATGGCGCATTTTTCGGGTTCAACTTCATCTTGAATCTTCGAAGGTTTTGGAAGGTTTCTTCCAGGTCAGCGATGAGGTCTTCTTTGGACTTGGTCTTGATCACCACATCGTCGACGTAGGCTTCCACGTTGCGCCCGATCTGGGTGTGCAGACACCGCTAAATGGCCCGTTGATAGGTTGCTCCAGCATTCTTCAGACCGAACGGCATTGTGATGTAGCAGTACACTCCAAACGACGTGATGAAAGATGTCTTTAAGCAGTCTTCCTCCCTCAGGCTGATTTGATGGTATCCCGAGTAGCAGTCGAGAAAGCTGAGTAGGTCGCACCCTGCCGTGGAATCAACCACCTAATCTATCCGGGGAAGACCAAATGGGTCCTTGGGGCACGCTTTGTTGAGGTCGGCGTAGTCGACGCACTTGCGCCATTTACTGTTTTTCTTCCGGACCAGAACTAGGTTTGCTAGCCAATCCGGCTGATAGACCTCTTTGATGAACCCGGCTGTGAGGAGCTTGGTAATCTCCTCCCGAATAGCATCCTTGCGGTCTTGAGCGAAGCGCCGCAGCCGTTGCTTGACTGGCTTGGCATCTGTCTTCACGTTTAGGGCATGCTCGATCACCTCCCTTGGTACGCCCGGCATGTCAGACGGTTTCCATGCGAAGATATCCTTGTTGGCTTGGAGGAAGGTGACGAGCGCGTCTTCCTATTTGGGGTCGAGTCTGGTCTCGACTAGAGCAGTCTTGGAGGGGTCGGAAGGGTCCAGGGAGATCTTCTTCGTGTTAGAGTCCGCTGAAATTCCCGACTTCGCTGCTTTTTTCGCCAGAACTTGGTCCTGCTCGACTTCTGTTGTGACGGCTTGCCGAATGCTATCGCGCCCGACTGCTGCCTTTTGTGATTGAGCCAGTTCGCAGCTCTCCTTGTCGCAGGTGAAGGCTTGCTTGACGTCACTGCGGAGGGAGAGGACTCCTGCTGGCCCAGGCATCTTGAGCACCATGTATGTATAGTGCGGTATCGCCATGAATTTGGCGAGTGCCGGTTGTCCGAGTATCGCATGGTCCGCGGTCTCGAAGTCGGCCACCTCAAAACAGACGTTTTCCGTGCGGAAGTTATCCCGCGTGCCAAAGGTTACCGGCAAGGTTATCTGCCCGAGTGGGGATGATGACACGCCGGGAATTATCCCGTGGAACGGCGCTGTGCTCGGCCGTAGTTCTGAACGAGGAATCTTCATCTCGTCCAAAGTCTTGGCAAATAGGATGTTGAGCGCGCTACCTCCGTCAATGAGGGTTTTCTTCAGCCTGATGTTTCTAACGACCGGGTCCAAGACGAGTGGATAGCGTCCCGGGTGGGAAACCCGATCTGGGTGATCTGCGCGATTGAAGGTGATGGCCATCTCTGACCAGCGCAGGTACTGGGGGGTGTCCGTCGTGGAGACCGTGTTGATGTCATGCGCTGAGAGCTTCTGTTTGCGCTTGGACTCGTACGCTAGCGGCCCCCCGAAGATGTGGTTGAGCTCGGCTTGAGGATCTTGGAAATCGTCAGCCGGACCCAAGTCTGGCTTGTCTTTGCCCTTGTCGGCGCCAGACGATGAAGCCTGCTCGGAGGCAAACTTCTTGAGCATGTAGCAGTTTTTGGCCGCGTGCTTGCCCTTCGGGTGGAAGGGGCATGGCCCGCTCATGACTTTCTGGTAGTCATTATTCCGCTAGGGCCACGACCGAGTGCGCTCCATGTTGGCCACCTCGTTGTCCGACTTCCGTTTACGGCTGCCAGACTTGTTTTGAGACGGCTCGTTGTTGGTTTTCGCCTTTGGGTCCTTCTGTCAGGACTCCTTCTTCTCGTCAAGGGCTTCTGCGACCACTTCAGCCGAGTCGGCATATTTATTGGCCATGTCAAACAGAGCCCAGACGGACGGTGGTGGTTTCCGAGTGAACTTCGCGATGAATGGGGCGTCCATATTTATTGGCCATGTCGAACAGAGCCCAGACGGACGGTGGTGGTTTCCGAGTGAACTTCGCGATGAATGGGGCGTCCTTTACTCCCTTGCGGAAGGCAGCGATGATAGCCTCATCGCGGATCTTTGGGGTCTTGTTGCGCTTCTCGGAAAACCTCTTGATGAAGTCTCGTAGAGACTCGTTCTTCTTCTGGTGTAGCTAATAAAGATCGTGCTCCGAAGATGGTCTCTCATAGGTCTCCTGAAAATTCACGATGAACCGCTCCCTGAGTTCTCCCCAGGAACCGATCGACTGCTTTGGGAGGCCTGTCAGCCATGTCCTCGCCGAGTCGGCTAGCACGAAAGGGAGGTAGTTAGCCATGGCTTTGTTGTCGCCCCCAGCGGCTCGAACTGCTAGGGTATAGATGGTGATCCAGGACTCGGGATTTGTCGTGCCATCATACTTTTCGATCCCCGTGGGCTTAAAGCCAGTCGGCCAATGGACTTCCTGTAGCTCCCGAGTGAAAGTTGGGATCCCTTCGTCTTCATGGGGGCTCGGGCTTCAACCATGGCGGTTAAACCACTCGTGGTGGAGGCCAAAGCGCTCGTTTTCGTCTTCTAGTCGGTGGCGCTCGTCCTCTTGTCGCTCGTGGCGCCGGGTGCTGATAGTATGGCGAAGGTCATGCTGTATGCGCTCTTGGAGGTCTTGATTAGGTCGGCGATCATACTAGTGATGACGCCGGTTGTTGTTATTAGTATTGCCGAGTGTAGTTTGCCTGGACTCTTCATGTTGCTGACTTGAGCCGGCTACCAGACGTCGAGCTGATGTGGACGAGCCCGCTGTTGGAGATCCCGACCAATTAGTCGGTACTAGGGTGTCGCCCGACTGCTGTTGTTGTTGGCAGGCAGCAGCCGTGATCATTGCCTTTATGTTGGCGATGGTTGGAGTGGCCTGGTGGTCAGGCCCGAGCTGGAGCGTGTCCAGCAAAGTTGCGGTGGCCACAACGTTCTGTTGTGGCGTGACGAAGACGTTGTGATCGCCGACTTTGGTTTGGAGAATTTGCTGCTGGGCTGCTCGCCTAGCTCTGCGCAGCCCATCGTTGCGAGCCTCACGATCAGCTTCCTCCTGTTGTTGTAGTCGACGCGCCTCCTCCTGCTGCTCCTCTTGTAGTCGGCGCACCTCGGAGGGTGGTGTTGAGGCCATGAAGATCTCGCGGGGGAGGAGAAAGCTTGCCAGACTGGAGTCCGAACTGGAGTTCGAACCGTTATCCGACTTGGAGTCGGACTCCGAGCAGTTTATCGGAGTGAGAACGACCCCAACCTCTCTAGATCCAATCTGAAACGGCGCTTGGCTATGTCCAAACTGAATCATAGGAGATCGGGTTTGTTGTGCGGAGTGTAAATCCACAGCGTCGCCGAGTCCGTGTGGGAGATTGACGATCTCCCCCATTCTCGGCCCAACCCGGGCTGGCTCAAGGCCTAGCGCAAGTCGGACGCCGAAGGAGAGAGTTGTCCCTACGCTTGGCGATGTGAAGGACTGCCGCAATAAGTCGTGGAAGGAGATCGCGACGTCCTGTGGGCCGACCGGTGCAATGTCAACTAGTTCCTCGGCCGGCAAGATTGGGTCTGCCTCAGCCAAGGTGAGATTGCCGAGTTGATCGGCGACGAAGTCTAGGCTCCCAAAGGTAATTGCGTCTCCAGGGGAGAACTTGTGGCTGTTGACTCCGTTGGTTGAATCCATCGAATCTGCTGATGAAGAATTCGCCGGAGCCCCTACCTGGCGTGCCAACTGTCGATGCTTTGCACCGGCAATAAAACTATAGGGCTACTCGGCGAAGGTGAATTCGGTGGATTGCAGAGGAACACAAAAGATTTATACTGGTTCAGGCCCTCGATGTGACGTAATACCCTACGTCCAGTTGAGGTGTTATTCCTCTGAGGTGTTTGATGATCGATGATCTTGTCTCTTGTTGTAGTTGCCCTGAGGGGCGCCCTGCCTCCCTTTATATACTAGGAGACAGGGGTACAAGATAAGGATCCCAGCCGGATACGGCCAAGGGATTTTCTTCTTAGAGATAGAGTCCTATCTGACTAAGACTATGTTTCCTTATTATACAAGGCAAAGCCTGCCGGGTGCTATCTTATCTCTAATTACATGGTTCAGCCCATCCTCTATCCGAGTGGCCCATATACTGGTACTGAGGTACCCGGGACCCATGGCCTCCACACACGGTTAGTTGGTCAACAGGGCAATCCCCTTTCTTTCTTGTCTGCGGTGCTGAGGATATGCTACCGACAGAGTTACAGTTCGGTTCGCCGCGAGTCCGGGCTTACTCAGAAGACGTCTCAAACAGTACCCGATTGGTCGAGCTAGATCAGTTGAATGAAGCAAGGGACATCGCAACAATCCAGTCGGCAAGGTATCTTCAAGGCCTGCGTCACTACCACAATCGCAATATCCGTGGCCGCGCCTTTTTGGTCGGGGATCTCGTCTTGAGGAAAATACAAAGCACCAAAGACAGACACAAATTATCCCCAATCTGGGAAGGGCCGTTCATTATAGCTGAGGTCACGCGGCCAGGCGCCTACCGACTGAAGACCGAAGATGGTGCCCTCATCAGCAACTCATGGAACATAGAACAGCTACATCCTTTCTATACCTGAGCTTTATAATTTCTCTTCTATACAGTTTCTCGGACTCACTACGCCGCTTACATCAACCGAGTAGTGAGTCAGGGGCTGCAGGTATATATGTGTTTTGTCAATAATATACAAGCTTGTCCTACTCTAGTTATGAAGCCTTACTACGACTCACGTTTGCCCGAGTACAATTTCTTACATTGAGTGATTTTATTAAGTTCTGATAGACTAACTCGGCGTAGACTACACAGTTAAGTAAAGCTAATGACAACTGAGTAATAATTCAAAGCTTGGCAGCATTGCACATATATTTACACATGTTTTCCACAAAAGTTTATACATACCAACTACATGATATGTTGCTCTTACAGACCCAGGTCTCGGGTGATTATCTCAGCAGTCGGCCTCGCCCGTGCTATCAGCTCTAGCGCCTCCTCGGGCGTCGTCTCCTTGGCAAACCCCTCCCCGATGGCTTCAATGTCTGCCCTCGGGTAGATTGATTTGGTCATCGCCTGGGTCTGGGCCACGTCGGCAATGACATGCTCATTTGAGTACCTCTTCAGGGCACTCGGTGCATCCTCAAGACGCGCCTCCACTTGGGGGATTCGGCTGCAGCTGGTCCCCACAGGGCGGGGATCCATCAGATCAAGGAACCCTTTCACGGACCCAACGAGGGCCTCCCGTGATTCCCTGATAACCCTTATCTCCTCTGTATAAAACCGATATTGGGCCTGGGCATTGGCTCTAAGGTTTGCTCGGGTCCATCGACAAGTAAACTTGTTAGGCACGGTTGTAGACGGAATGATTAAAGGATTGGTTAAGATCATTGTCGAGACGGAGACTTACTCACGTAATCGGCCTCCCACTTGGCCACGGTCTTCTCCAGTCTAGCCTTTTCTTCGCCGAGCTTGATGGTGGCCTCTTTTAACTCGGCCTTCTCCCGTTCGAGCTCGGCATTGGCCTTTGTCAGGTCGGCCATGTCCTTCTCAAGCTCGGCCTTGGCTTCCTCAGCCTCCTTCAGCTGGGCTTCCCTCTCTATTCGGGTCTTTAACTCGGCTTCGAGGACTGCATGACAGATTAGTCAAGAACTCAACCTTGCAGCCATGACACAACTGGGCAGTCGGGAACAACGCAGCTGGAGAAATACATCAAGTGTTTAGTCGGGAAGATGCATTTAGGGGACTCACCTCTAATCTTCCCGGCTTGGGCCCAAGTTTCATCCCTGAGCTGGGTGGCGGCATCCTTCAGCCAAGCTTCCCTCCCCGCATGGCGCTCCTCCATCTCGGCCTTCAACACCCAGAGCTGCTCTAACTCCGCGAGATGGGGGGCCATTTCAATCAGGATCCCAGTCATCTCCTCATTATGATCAACAAGCTTCTACTCAGGGAGAGAACAAGTCAAGAGCAGAGTCAGACGTCAGAACAGGAAGACCACTAGTACTCCACCACAAGAATCATACCCAAACCCCCTCGGACCCGGCAATGGCGGTGCGGAGCAAGCTTTCACGTTCCCTTCTCGCCGTGGCCTCATTGGGCTTGAACCTCCTCATGGTTCCATCAGGTGCCGTCCAGGTGAACGTCGGGGGGAACTTACACGGAGGAGCTCCAATCCGAGGGAGGTTCGGGATCTTTGGCGGCGACGACGATGACCATGACGGCGACGGGGTCCCAGCCCCCACGCCAGCATCCCCTGCGGCCTCGGGGGTCGACTCGGAAGCTCCGGCAATAGCCTCGGTAGCGGGCGTCGATTCAGGGGCTGGGACAGCAACCTCAGTAACCCCCCCTTGGTCGGGTGGCACCAGCGGCCCCGCAGTCGAGACCACCTCAGTCTCCGTGACTAGGCTGGCCACCGGCTCAGTGGGTGTGCTCGCAGGGGCCGGCTCGGCTGGGGTGGGATCTTCAAGGGGAGCGATCGGAGCGGTCTCCTTGAGATCGATATCAGCACGCTTCCTGCATGGCAAAACAAACATCAAAATACTATTGCAACAGACGAGAATCTCAGAAGATCCAGAGTAGCTTACCTCTTGGAGAACTTGAGTTTCTCACCGGGCGATCTAGGTCCCAGCGGAGCACTATGCCCGGTTGTCGGCCTGGTCGGCGAAGTAGTCGGTGGTGGCGTGGCAGCTGGAGGCGGCCTCGTTGGTGGCATGGCCGACTCAGGCACCTGTGTGCTTGGCAGCGCCTGCTCGGATCATCTACTCGGTGGTGCTTTTGCCGGGCTCGGCAATGTTGAGCTCAGCCGTACTGGTCCCAACCTGGGACTTGATCGCCTGGGTGCCGTGGCGGCGGTGTCCTTTATCTTCAGACCCCCTACCACGACACGCGGTGTCATGGCCCCCTTGCCCCGATATAGAACAGGCTTTTTCCCCGCTCTCTTGGAGTCGGGTTGGGTAGCAGGGGGGCTCCTTGGCCTCTTCTTTGATTTAACGGCTGACAACGGGCATGGGTCCTCGTCGAACTCTTCGCACCACTACAGATGAATCAACAAAGTACATCACACAATGCTGGGCGATCATAGACACAAGCCTACAGGCATTCGTCACAGAAGAAGGACAAAGATTACCTTCGGACGGGGCCGAAGGAAGCTATAAGCCGTGGTCCTGTGTTTATCGTCTTCGGTCTCGATCACCCCCTCGGAGACGTAACCAAACAGGGTCTTGGTCACCTTGTACTTGTTGGCCGACTCGTGGCTTACTCGTTCAGGATCATATTTGCCCTGAAAATCCCAGCCGAACGCGCTCCTCAGCTTCAGTGGCTGGATGCACCGAGTCAGGAAACGCCGGGCCACCCAAGGCCCAGTTAGGCCAGCCTCCTTAAGCTCTTCTAATTTCCCCAGCAATTGATGCACGTGGCCCATCTCCTCAAAGGTTGGATCTGCTGACCAATTTGGTAAAACTACAGGTGGCAAGCCGGTGAATGGACGCAAGGAGGGAGCCAGATCTACGCAATAGAACCACTCCTTGTTCCAGCCTTTCAAGGAAGATTTCAAGGGGAGATCAAGATATGTTTTCTTCCCATCACTTCTCAACTGGAGACCAGCCCCCCCAATCACATTGATATTATTCTTGGAGGGCTGGGGTTTGATGTGGAACAGATGCCTAAAGAAATTAAAATGGGGCTCCACACCCAAAAAGCACTCGCAGAGAGTAACAAATATGGAGATTTGAAGAATCGAGTTGGGATTCAAATTCACCAACTCCAACTCATAGAAGTCAAGGATGCGGCAGAAGAACTCAGAAGAGGGAAGGCACAAACCCTGATCGAAAAAAGAGGCAAAAACTACTGTTTCGCCAGATTGGGGATTTTAGACCGACTCACCCTTAGCCAGCCACCAACGGATCACCTCCTGGCTTGGCAACTTCAATTGACTCTCCAACAGCTTCAGTTTCACTGAGCCGCAATCCGAAGTCGGCCAAGCATTCCCTAGCGCACCCGTAGGATCCGACGCTTTCGACATGATTGGGGGCGGAGAGATTTAAGGGAAAAGCGATTGGGGGCTTGGAACAGACGAAGAAGACTAGAATCGCCCGAGTTCGAGCGGGGAACAGCAGCAGTAGCTAACCCTAGCCGAGCAAGGGGCGAAAAGTTGGGCGCGAAGGCGGAAGACGAAGCGATTGGCTGATTTGGGGAAGATGAAGGAATCTTTTTCTCTCTCCCCGCTTTTTATAGAGCCAATGCCGACTAAATGGGCTTGGGCCTCCGTAGTTGGCACTAGGCCACCAAGATATGAGTTCCTACAGTAGCATGCTCCATGTGGGCTGCCCACAGGCTGAGTTGAAATTATAGCACTGGTGCTACCAACAGGAGCCGATGAGGTAAATAGATATGCTTCATGAGAGCTTTATCGCTAAACAAATATGTTTGGGTATCTGTTTTATCCACCAAGTCTTGAGGATATATCCTTACATGGATCATAAGTTGGTCTTCATTAAAATTGGGGATGCATGTATCTTTCTCGAGTACACCTAACCATGCCATGGATTTATTTTCATAAAGTGGTACTCAGCCTACATGCGTAGCCATCAGTTGCCATGAGCAACATTATTCCAGCCGATATGACACTGAAGAGTCTAACTTTCGAGTAGTGCACTACTCAGGAGAGACTATAAATTTCTCATTCCCGCTGACATGATCTGGAGGAGTCTAACTTCTGGGTGGGACGCCACTCGGGAAAGACTATAAACCCCCTTTCCAGCTGACATGAAGCTGAAGAGTCCCATATACGAGTAGCATCCTACTCGGCAAGACTATAAACACATATTCTGACTGACACGAAGTCGAAGAGTCCTACATACAAGTAGTTCCCTACTCGGCAAGACTATAAAGTTTATTTTGGTTGACATGATACCGAAGAGTCTCATATACCAGTAGTATACTACTCGGGAAAGACTATTACGTTAAAGATCTTTGACTTTATGTTTAATTGTCTTCACAATTAAGCACAAAGTCGGGGGCTACACCTAATAGGTGTGCCTATTCGGTGCACACTATTCATACATCTACATGGAGCCCTTCATAGCCTTGTTGCCAGCTGACATGAAGCAGGACTCGGGAAGAAGACTCACTCGGACAAAGCGTACTCGGGAGCATCGCACTCGGGCAATCTTCACCGTGGAGGATGAGCACTCGGCATCAGCTGTGACTCAACTATGAAGGTCTCAGGGGCTACTGTGGAGGCCATGGGCCCCGGGTACCTCACCACCAGCTTGTGGGCCACTTGGATAGAGGATGGGCCGAATCATATAGTTAGAGATAAGATAGCACCTGGCAGGCTTTGCCTTGTAAAATAAGGAAAACATAGTCTTAGTCGGATAAGTTTCTATCTCTAAGAAGGAAATCCCTTGGCCGTATCCGGCTGGGATCCCTATCCTGTACCCCTGCCCCTAGTATATAAGGGGAGGCAAGGCGCCCTTCAAGGGGCACGAGATCACGAAATCATTGATCGACGCAACTCCTCAGAGGAATAACCACAACTGGACGTAGGGTATTACCTCACATAGAGGGCCTGAACCAGTATAAAATCTCTCTGTGTTCCTTTGCAATCCACCAAGTTTACCCTTGCCGAGTAGCCCTATAGTTGTATTGCCGGTGTAAAACATCGACACTACCGGCATCGCCATTACTGTCCCGGGGCCGCCGCTCGAGCTCGCCTCCGGCGACGCTCCGGCCATGGCCGGCTGAGCCCCGACCACCATTGAGTTTGCCTGGATCTCCTCTCTCCATTTCTGTCAACCCCCAGATGAATCCCATCGCCAATCGCCGTCGGCACCGTGAGCGAGCCGGCCCAGCTAGCCTGCGCCTCCCCTGTTCTGTGCCGCCGATAGGTGGGCCTAGGCTGGGGGAAAGAGAAAAGAAGAAAAAAATAGAAAAATAATTAGGGATTTATTTTACAACAGAAAAATGGCCAAATTTTGAAAATCCATAACTATTTCATTTTAACTCCTTTTTGAGTGAACCAAATTTTCTTAGATTCATCAAAGCTGGTACTTTATTTCTATAAAATAAAATGTAGCACATGCAGTAGAGAAAATATCCACTAAAATTCATATTACTAATTTATATGTTGTTTATTGCTTGAGTTATATACAAGCTTGATAAACTTATTCCAATTTCAAATATTCTCAATACCCTGTATCAGTAGACTCCTTTTTGGCATATATGTCACTTATGTAAAATACTTTATAGCATATATATATATATATATATATATATATATATATATATATATATATATATATATATATTCTACACACTAAAATGTATTTTAATAATCATTAATGTATAAGGACTTCAAAATTTATAATAAATTGATTATAAATCCAAATTGAGTAAACTCAACTTTATTAGAACCAGTAGGTTATGCTCTTTTATATAAAAATACTTAACTTCTTGAAATCTTACCAGAAAATGTCAGTGAAATATAATAACTTCAATTTACAATAAAATATTTATAGAACTGCCATTTTCCTCCTTCCTATCTTGTTATTTTTGTAACTCATAGACTGTAAAAGATTTTGAAATGATTCTTTCACTAAAATTCACTTTAAAAGGTTAAATACCTACTGTTTTTATCTCATAATTAATTGATCATTTTGCATAGACATATTTAATTGATTCTTATTTGCATATTCGCTTGTTATCGGTAGATTCAGACAATTCGGAGTACGTGGAGCAAGAACCTGAGGTTGAGTGTGACTTCATGCAGCATCGAGGCAAGCATCTAAGCATATTGAACCTATGTCTTCAATAAATTGATTTGTTTGTGAAAGCAATATCTATATGCATGTTTCAGTCCATTTAAAATGGAAAAACGGGTAGAGTCAATATTGCCCAATTGTATGCATTTCCATTCCTTGGTTGTTGATTCCATGTTTTTACCTTGTCACCTCTGGTTAAGGACTTTGGGATACTTTTATTTTATCGAATGCTTAGCCGTGCTTAGTTCTAGACTTAGAAAAATCTGATAGATGGAGCTATCGATTCAAAACTAGTTTAATACGAATGGATGGGTTAAAATCTGAAAAGAATAACTTCTGATTTATAATTGAGAATATTTTTGACTTGGACGGATGATAGGGCGATGACGGGATGGTGTTTCTCCAATGCATGTAGCTCCGTCTGGGTCGTTAAGGACCGAACATGTTGACTATTCAAGCACCCTACGTACTTCCACACACTAGGAATGGGACGGCTTAACTTAGTAGCACGGGAGGCTGTGGCCATCTACGCCCATCCATCAGCCGTGAGGATGGTCTTTCCTTTGGAGGGCCTCATGCGCGCCTGGTTGTGGCTGGAGGTGCCTCCCACGATGGTGAGCCCGCCTTAGTCACCTGTGTGTGTGGCTAAGTTGTCGGGGGCCCAGACGTGATTTAGGTGGTTGGAGCTAAGCGTGGGAAAGGTTTTGTTGTGACCTCTAGTCCGCACTCAATGTGTAGAGTGTGGGTACCGATGGGTACGGATTAAACTAGAGTGTAGCCATTTGGCTTCTATCACATCGTGTGGGTAAAGATGTACACCTCTGATCAGAGTATGAACTATTCGAATAGCCGTGTCCACAGTTACAGGACGACTGCTTGATGTGTTAGTCAGTCTATGTTAGCATCCAACTTGGGATATGTGGTTATATCATGACTTAGGATAGTCATGGATGGATGGGTTTATATGAGAGGCTTTGGTGTTAAATATGACTTGGTTTTAGTCATGAAAGATGGTATGCTTGTGTAGCATTTTTTTTTTGGGCAATGGTGGCCCATTGTTGATGTTAGAGCATGGGATTGTGCTCATTTTCACCTCTTTTTCAGAACATATTACTTGCTGTCATAAAATTTCAGATTGCTATTCTTTTGCAAATGCTTATAGTTTCAAGTTATTATTTTGCTCAATAAACTTAGCTTTATGCAAAACCAGATCAACATAGCCATATTCCTTGATGTAGAGACCAGCATTACTCCTTTGTACTATTAATATTGTGTAAGTCTAGCTGAGTACCATTCGTACTCATGCTGCATATTTTTCAGGTGAGGATAACGACGATGTTGGTGTGGTCTACTATTATCCCGCCGAGGGTGGCGAGGATAATGTGTAGTTGGAGTTAAGCTCTATCCCAGTCGGTTGCCTTATGGGTTTGGTATGGCACCACTGGTTTTATCCTTTATGTTTACATTTCCGCTGCTATCATTAGTGCTACTCTGTGATGAATTAGGGTGTGTGAATCCTCTATGTAATATATATAACCCTACTGCACTTTTATCCATATTTAGAGTACTTGTGATGTTTATCAATTGCTTGCGATGAAAGTGTGAGGCTAGTCGCTTTCCTTGGGACTAGCTGAACATGAGTATGAGTTGTGTATAATTGAGATGGTTGGGGGATAGCTATTGTGGTTCGAGTCCTTTGGGGTACGTATCGTGTTTGGTCGCCACCATCGAGTGGTTTGACGGGCGTATGACGGAGAGGACTAGCAAGCTATCCTTATGATTATCTCTTTGGTACACTTCTCAGCATTTCGGTTATTATATTGGAAGGGGTCAACCGTGATCATGGACACATTGAGGTCGAGTGGCTATTATGCGTGTATGGATCCCACTTGTCCAACAATATGTGGTGGTCACGTTGGGTACTGGACGATATAATACTCGGGGTGTCCACATTGTTGTCGTCGACTCTTGTTGTTGGATCCATCGAGATTGTTGATGTTGATTGCGCCGAAGCCCCTACCTGGCGTGCCAACTGTCAATGTTTTACACCGGCAATATGAATATGGGGCTACTCGGTGGATGGAAACTCGGTGGATTGCAAAGGAACAAGGAGAGGTTTATACTGGTTCAGGCCCTACATGTGAGATAATACCCTACATCCAGTTGTGGTGTTATCCCTTTAAGGATTTTTGTCTGCTTCTATGAGCTCATGTGTTGTTCTGCCCTCAGGGGGGTGCCCTGCCTCCCCTTATATACTGGGGGACAGGGGTACAAGATAGGAGTCCCAGCCGGATACGGCCAAGGGATCTCCTCTTAGAGATATGATCTACCCGACTAGGACTGTATATTCCTTATTGTACAAGGCAAAGTCTGCCGGGTGCTACTATATCTCTAATTACAAGTCTCAGCCCATCCTCTATCCGAGTGGCCCATATGCTTGTGATAAGGTACCCGGGGCCCATGGCCTCCACACAATTTTCATTAAATCACAGATTAGCCTTGGGTCCACATGTAAGTCTAACTATTTTTACAGTTTTAACCTTACAAGTTTATACTCTTTGTAATCTCATCCTTAGCGCATTTAACCAGTGGTCTCACATGTCAGCGGGTCGCGGCGAGTGGCAATGGCGAGAGCCACCGACAAACTTCCAGGTGCCACGATGACGAACAGCGGCGAATCTCGAAGCGCAGCCAAAAGCATAAATGTGCAGCAGCTCTTGGCGATTCCAACAGTGGCTTAAATGCAGGTGGCTAGAATAAGTGGCAACGGCGGTGGAAGCGGTGGTGAGTTTCAGCATAGAAGTGCACATGGGATTCTAGCTTGTTTCCAGCCAAGTTAGTGTGTGCATGTTGGTCCTAAGGCATCTAGGAAGCTCACCAAATGTTGGACCAGTGTTGGTGAGGTTGGAATGGTGGCGTTGTCCCCTGGGATGGCTCAGTGGCGACAGCGGCTTCGGGTGAACAATGCCAAGGAGTTCTGGCCAAGGATTCAGAAAACCAAGACATGCTCGAGATTAGTGAGGTCCTAAGATTGCTACTGGTGCAAGGAATTGGCTTGGGACTCATCGAGACGGTGGGAATCGAGGTTTTGGCCGGTGGCCGGATTTGGAGAAGAAAGCCTCGATTCGGCGCTTCGCTGATCCACAGCTCCTGGGGCTCAGTCTACGAAACTAGGTTGAGGTTGCGACGACGCTGACCAAAAATCATGGCTGGGTCTTCACCGAGTGACACCAAGAGCGTGAACCACGGCGACACCGAGTGGTTGACCGGCACCACACAGGAGAAAGAGGATACAAGAGTGTTAGGCATGGAGAGGAGAGCATGTTTCGGGGGTTGGCTTGAGGCGAAGATCACCAGAGATGAGCAGCAGCGGTGGATCTCGCCGGCACCGGAGAAGATGCATTCGTTCCTTGAGCTCCCAAGGATGTCTCTCTGTTTTTCTCCACTGAACACAATGAGGATAAGAGGGTGATTAGGGTGAGAAGCGGTGTGGTGAGACGTGGAGGTCGAAGAGCGGTGCTCGGCACGGTGGCTTGCGGACGTTGTGTGTCACGCATTCCAGGAGCAGTGGCTTAGTGAGCTGCTGTTTTGTGGCTGACAGGTGGACCCCACAAGCCCTGGGCCCCACTTGTCAATGAAGGAGAAGGAATTCTCGAGATAAAATAAGTTTGGAAGTTACTACAGTGAGCCGTTTTGCACTGGGGTTTAACCCATTTTCCCAACCGAGTTTAGGTGTGGGAAAAATTCTGTAAGCTGGTGGATATGTGTTCTATAGACTTGCCAAAAATCTAAGCCTAAAGCCTTGTAGATTTAATAATCTGGTAAAAATGTGAAATGGGCTCAGCAGCAGCAAAATCTGCAGTTACAAGATTTTCCAGTGACTTTGCAATGTAAAATTATAGTGATTATGCCAATTTTCCGATGATAGTCATTAACATGTTGAACCATCTAGAAAAAACTCAAAGGTTGATAAATTAATATGAATTTCTCTTTAAAATGTGAAATTAACATCAGAATAGAACTATATTTCAGATTTATGCTGTTTTTCATAATTTTAAATGGAGCACTGTCGATGTTTTACATCGGTAATATGAATATAGGGCTACTCGTTGGATCAAAACTCGGTGGACTGCAAAGGAACATGGGGAGTTTATACTGGTTCAGACCCTCGATGTGAGGTAATACCCTACATCCAGTTATGGTGTATTCCTTTGAGGATGTATGGTGGTTCTGATGAACTTGATGGATCTGCCCTCAGGGGGCGCCCTACCTCCCCTTATATACTGGGGGATAGGGTTACAAAGTAGGAGTCCTAGCCGGACTATGGCCAAGGGATCTCCTCTTAGAGATATAACCGACCCAACTAGAACTGTATATTCCTTATCGTACAAGGCTAAGTCTGCCGAGCTCTATCATATCCTCTGTCCGAGTGGCCCATATGCTTGTCATGAGGTACCCGGGGCCCATGGCCTCCATAGCAGCCCCTGAGACCTTCATAGTTTAGTCATAGCTGATGCCAAGTGCTCATCCTCCACGGTGAATATTGCCTGAGTGCATTGCTCCCGAGTACTCTTTGTCCGAGTGCTTCTTCTTCCCGAGTCCTGCTCATGTTAGTTGGCAGCGAGGCTATGTAGGGGCTCCATGTAGAAGTATAAATAGTGTGCATTGAATAGGCGCACCTATTAGGTGTAGCCCCCGACTTTGTGCTTAATTGTGAAACAATTAAACATAAAGTCAAAGATCTTTAACCTTGTAGTCTTTCCCAAGTAGTGTACTACTGATATATGAGACTCTTCAGCATCATATCAGCCAAAAATATTTTATAGTCCTTCCCGAGTAGTATGTCACTCGGAAATTAGACTTTCAGCTTCATGTCAGCTAGAAAAATATTTATAGTCTTTCCTGAGTAGTATACTACTCGGAAGTTAGACTCTTCAGCATCATGTCGGCTAGAAAAATATTTGCTCATGGCAATTGTTGGCCAAGCATGTAGGCCGAGTACCACTTTATGAATTTTAATCCAATACGTGGTCAGGTGTACTTGAGAAATACCTGCATCCCCAATTTTAATGAAGACAAGCTTGTGACCCTTATAAGGATATATTCTCAATACTTGGTGGATAATACAGATACCCGAACACATGTATTCAGCAATTAGGCCTTCATGAAGCATATCTGATTACCCAATCGGTTCCTGTTGGTAGCACCAGCACTGTGATTTTAACATAGCCAGCGAGCGGCCCACATTGAGCATGTTACTGTAGAAACTGATATCTTGGTGGCCCAATACCGACTTTGTAGGCCCAAGCCCACTTATCAGTAGAGGCTCTATAAAGGCGGGGAGAGAGAGAAAAGATTCCCTTATCTTCTCCAATCCACCAATCGTTTCGTCTTCCAGCTTCCGCGCCGAAATTTCGCCCTTCGCCCGTTAGGGTTCGCCATTACTAGCGCTCCCCCTTGAAACTCAGGCAATCCCACTCCTCCGTGTCCATTCAAGTCTCATTGCATTTCCCCCAATTTCCTTGGCTTGAGCCATGCCAAGAATGTCAGAAATCCGGAGGTGACCGATGAGACTTGGCCGACTTTGGATTGTGGGTTGACTAAGCTGAAGTTCTTAGAGAAGCAGCTGAGATTGCAGAGCCGTGAAGTCGTCCATTGGGGTCCGCTGAGTGGGAATCGATCCGCGCCCAATCTGGTGACCGGGTCTCTCTCTTCTTCTTTGACTTTTGCGCCAATTTCTTTCTTTCTATGGCTAGAGTTGGTACATTCTGAGACCCCAACTCCATCCTGCAAATCTTCTATATTTGCAACTCTTTATGAATGTTTTCTGGGTGTGGAACCCCATTTCAATCTGTTTTGATATATGTTCCACATCAAACCCTAGCCCTCCAAGAACAAGGTCCAGGTGATAGGGGGAGCTGGCCTCCAGCTAAGGAGTGAAATGAAAAAGATATATCTTCATCTTCCTCTGAAAACTTCCCTTAAAGGCTGGCATAAGGAGTGGTTCTACTGTTCTGATCTGGAACCCTCTCTGCCCCCATTTACTGGTTTGCCTCTGATGATCTCGCCCAACTAGACTTCTGTGCTCAGCTTTGAGGAGATGGGGCAAGTGTATTTACTGATGGACAAAGTTGACAAGCTGAAGGGCTTCCTGACTGATCGGTCCCTGGGTGGCAGACGCTTCCTAACGGCATATCTAGCCATTGAAATTGAGAGCCACTTCGGCTAGACTACCAGGGAAAGATGATCCCAGCCGAGAGTACTGAGATCTGACTGACAAGCACAAAGTGACCAACATCTTGCTCAGTTATTTCTCCAGTGGAGTGGTTGAAACTGAAGATGCAGAGCGCTCCATCGTGGCTTACAGCCAAAAATAGCCTCATCCAGAGGTAACTCTTGCTGATGTTAATTTGTTGTCCATCTGTGATGAATGCTTGTAGATGTGTATCCAGGATAGCTCTGCAATGTGTGATGTATGTTGTTAAACCACTTGCAGTCTTGTAAGGAGTTTGATGAAGACTCCCAAACTTTGTCAGCCGTGAAGTCGAAGAAAAGGCTGTTGAGTCCTTCTGCTGCTCAGCCTGACTCCAAGAGAGCGGGAAAGAAGCCTGTCGAAGACTTGGGCAAGAAGAAAATTAGTAGGCTGAGTGCTGCAGCCGGGAGCCTGAAGATTAAAGACACCGCCAGTGCAGCTCCCAAGCCGTCGAGTCTAAGATCGAGACCGGCGCCATTAGGCTCAGCAACATCGAGCCCAAGGGCGGTACCACCGAGTACAAGATCGTCGTCGAGCCATAAGGTGGTGCCACCGAGGATCCCAGCGCCCCAGCAGGCCGCACCAGAAACTGGGCCAACTAGGACAACGACGCCACCGTCGACTCCCACGCCATCTAGCCCGACAGCCGGCAGCCCTCCACTGCTGATAGCTGGAACTCCCGAATGGAAGTACAAAATCTCCAAGAGGTAAGTAACTTGTGGATCTTCTGAAAATTTTGTTCAGTATAGTAATGTCTTGACATTCAACTCATCATGCAGGAAATGAGCCAATATTGATATGAAGGAGACCATTCCAGCTGCTCCCGTTGTCGAGCCAGCCCTAGCCGAGCCAACCTCAGCGAGCTCATCTGCCCAGCCAGTGACCATCCCAGCCGTAGAGACTGAGGCGGTGCCGATAGCGGGGCCGCTAGCGCCGGCTGAGCAAGGGGCAGATACTGAAGCTGCTGCTCCAGCCCCCGAGCTAGTCCCCGAAGCCCCATCTGCTGTCGAGTCAGGGGCCAGGACCATGTCACGTTTGTGTCGTCGTCGTCTTTAGAGGAAACAGATCTCCCTAGGCTTGAAGTCCCTCACCGCAGGTTCTCGAGAATGTTCCACTGGGTAACTCCCAAGGGAACTACAAAATGCTATGAGCACGATGAAGAGGCTGTGGAGAGGGAGCGTGAAGTTCTTCTTCGCACCGCCATTGCCGTGTCCCGGGGGGTCCAGATGTGTAGCGAGTCTTGCAATGTTGAGTCCCCGTCAATTTCCCTTATTTCTGGTATTCCACCGACTGACTCTACTTTGCTCTGTTTTACCCCGAGCAGAAAATTGTCGACCACTCGGAGAAGATAAATGAGGTCCTGACCCAGCTTGCCCCCCAACTCCAACGATTGGGCCAGCTCCAGACCTCGAAGGTCGACTTGGAGCGGTCTAGCCAGGAGAGGGAGACTTGGCTGAGGGGAGCCATTGACCAGCTCAGGGATGAGAACTGGGCTCTAGCCAAGAAGATAGGAAGTGAGTCTCCTGTATTTGTCCTCCTGACTAAATCCCAAACGTATTTCTCCAGCTGTTCTTGTTTCTCGACTGCCCAGTTGTGTCCTGATTATAATCTCGAGTTCTTGACTATTCTGATGTACAACCCTCAAAGCTGAGTTGAAGACCCGAACAGAGGGGGAAACCAAGCTAAAGGAAGCCGAGAAAGCCAAAGCCGAGCTCGAGAAAGAAAAGGCCCAGCTGGAAAGGGCCAAAGGCAAACTCGAGAAGGAAAAGACCGAACTGGAGAAGGCCAAAGCCAAGGTGGAGGCCGACTACGAAAGTAAGTCCTCACTTTGCAATGACCTTGTCCAATCCTTTGATTACTCCGACTGTTGTTTAGGCTTACAAGTTTACTTGCCAATGAATCTGGGCAGCTGCAAGAGCCAACGCCCAAACCTAGTTTCCAGCCTTTGCAGAGGAGATTAAGGTCATCAAGGAGTCACGGGAGATTCTTGCCGAGTCCGTGAAAGCGCTCCTTGACATCATGGATCCTCACTACGTGGGAACCAGATCCAACACGGTCTCCTAGGTGCAGGTGAGCCTTAACGAAGCCCCGAGTATCCTGAATAGGTACTCGGATGAGCGTGTTGTCGTCGGCGTGGCCCAGACCCTCACGATGACCAAGTCGATCTACCCCAGGGCAGATCTTGAGGCCATCGGTGAAGGGTTTGCTGAAGAGACAACACCTGAGGAGGTGTTGGAGTTGATCACCCAGGCGAGGCCGACTGCAGAGGCGATCAGCAAGGATCTGGGAATGTAAGAACAATCCATCATGTAGTCGGTGTATATGAAGTCTTTTGTAAGGACATGTGTAAATATATGTGCAATGCCGCCGAGCTCTGAGGTTTTACTTAGTTGTCATTAGCTCTACCCGACTGTGTGGTCTATGCCGAGTTAGTCTATAGGAACTTAATAAAATCGTTCACCGCAGAAAGCTGTACTCGGGCAAACATGACAAAGTCATTGCAGAACTTCATAACTTAAGTAAAATAGGAATGTATATTATTGATAAAGCACATATAATACATGCAGCCCCTAACTCACTACTTGGTTGGAACAAGCGGCGTGATGAGTCAGAGAAAAGCTATACACATGGGAAGGTAAAAACTCATGTATAGAAAGGACGTAGCTGTTCTATATTCCATGAGTTGCTAACGAGGGCGCCGTCTTCGGTCTTCAGTCAATAGGCGCCTGGCCGTGTAACTTCGGCGATAATGAATGGCCCTTCCCATATTGGGGATAGTTTATGCCTATCTTTGGTGGTTTGTATTTTTCTCAAGACGAGATCCCCAACCAAAAAGGCGTGGCCATGGACATTGCGATTGTGATAACGACGTAGGCCTTGAAGATACCTTGCCGACTGGATTATTGCGATGTCCCTCGCTTCTTCAAACTGATCTAGTTTGACCAATCGGGTATTGTTTGATCCATCTTCTGAGTAAGCCCGAACTCGTGGAGAGCTGTCGATGCTCTGCACCGGCAATAAAACTATAGGGCTACTCGGCGAAGGTAAATTCGGTGGATTGCAGAGGAACACAGAGAAGGTTTATACTGTTTCAGGCCCTCGATGTGAGGTAATACCCTACGTCCAGTTGAGGTGTTACTCCTCTGAGGTGTTTGACGATCGATAATCTTGTCTCTTCTGCCCTGAGGGGCGCCCTGCCTCCCTTTATATACTAGGGGACAGGGGTACATGATAAGGATCCCAGCCGGATACGGCTAAGGGATATTCTTCTTAGAGATAGAAACCTATCCGACTAGGACTATGTTTCCTTATTATACAAGACAAGGCCTGCCGGGTGCTATCTTATCTCTAATTACATGATTTGGCCCATCCTCTATCCGAGTAGCCCATATGCTGGTAATGAGGTACCCAGGGCCCATGGCCTCCACAGTAGCCCCTGAGACCTTCATAGTTGAGTCACAGCTGATGCCGAGTGCTCATCCTCCACGGTGAAGATTGCCCGAGTGCGATGCTCCCGAGTACTCTTTGTCTGAGTGAGTCTTCTTCCCGAGTCCTGCTTCATGTCAGCTGGCAGCGAGGCTATGAAGGGCTTCATATAGATGTATGAATAGTGTGCGCCAAATAGGCTCACCTATTAGGTGTAGCCCCCGATTTTGTGCTTAATTGTGAAGACAATTAAACATAAAGTCAAAGATCTTTATCCTGGAAGTCTTTCCTGAGTAGATTACTACTGGTATATGAGACTCTTCGGTATCATGTCAACCGGAATAAACTTTATAGTCTTGCCTAGTAGGATGCTACTCGTATATGGGACTCTTCAGCTTCATGCCAGCTGGAATAAGGGGTTTATAGTCTTTTGTGAGTGGCGTCCCATTCAGAAGTTAGACTCCTCCGCATCATGTCAGCAGGAATAGATATTTATAGTCTCTCCCGAGTAGTGCACTACTCGAAAGTTAGACTCCTCAGCATCATATCAGCCGGAATAACGTTGCTCATGGCAACTGGTGGCCACGCATGTAGGCCGAGTACCACTCTATGAAAATAAATTCATAGCGCAGTTAGGTGTACCCGAGAAAGATACTTGCATCTCCAATTTTAATGAAGACCAGCTTGTGATCCTTATAAGGATATATCCTCGAGACCTAGTGGATAAAACAGATACCCAAACATATATGTTTAGCAATAAGGCTCTCATGAAGCATATGTGTTTACCTCATCGGCTCCTGTTAGTAGCACCAGCACTATAATTTCAACTCAGCCTGCAGGCGGCCCACATGGAGCATGCTACTGTAGGAACTCATATCTTGGTGGCCCATTGCTGACTATGTAGGCCCAAGCCCATCTAGTCGACATCGGCTCTATAAAAGCGGGGAGAGAGAAAAAGATTCCTTCATCTTCCCCAAATCAGCCAATCGATTCATCTTCCACCTTTGCGCCCAACTTTTCGCTTCCCGCCCAGCTAGGGTTAGCTACCGCTGTTCCCCACCCGGACTCGGGCGATTCCAATCCTCTTCGTCTGTTCCAAGGCTCCGATTCATTTTTCCCCAAATCTTACCGCTTCCAGCCATGCCGAAAGCTTTGGATCTTGCGGGTGCGCCGGAGAGTGCTTGACCGACCTCAGATTGCGGCTCGGTGAAGCTGAAGCTACTGGAGAGTCAACTGAAGTTGCCCAGCCAAGAGGTGATTCGCTGGTGGCCGGCTAAGGGTGAGTCGGTCCCAAATCCCCAACCTGGTGAAACAGTAGTTTTCGCCTCTTTTTTCGATCGGGGCTTGTGTCTTCCCTCTTCCGATTTCTTCTGTCGTGTCCTTGACTTCTATGGGTTGGAGTTGGTGCATTTGAATCCCAACTCGATTCTTCAGATCTCCATCATTGTTACCCTATGCGAGTGCTATTTGGGTGTGGAACCCCATTTCAACTTCTTTAGGCTTTTGTTCCACATTAAACCCCAGCCCTCCAAAAATAACATCAGTGTAATTGGGGGGGGGGGGGCTGGTCTTCAGTTGAGGAGTGATAGGAAAAAGTCATATCTTGATCTTCCCTTGAAATCCTCCATGAAGGGCTAGCACAAGGAGTGGTTCTATTGCGCAGATCTGGCTCCCTCCTTGCAGCCATTCACCGGCTCGCCGCCGGTAGTTTTACCGAATTGGTCGGTAGACCTGACCTATGAGGAAATGGGTCAAGTGCATCAACTGCTGACAAAGCTGGATAACTTCAAGAAGGCCGGCCTGACTGGACCCTGGGTGACCAGGCGGTTCCTGACTCTGTCACAGCCCCAAATCTAACTTCAGGTAATTAGTGCCATGACCTACTGTCATTAGAATGCACAATTTAAAGTTTGCAAATATTTTCAAGACTCTCACTAGTAAAACCCTATAAGCAAAAATGGATCAACTCCTAACAGTGCAACAAACTTCACAGAAACATATATGGAAAATAATTTATTCAAATACTAGATTATTTACCATGAATCAATATAATTTTTCCAGAATTTACTTCATTAGTGTAGACCTCTTAAAAATTCCAGACAAGTTTCAGCCTGGATCCTTCTCTTTGACATATGCATGTGTACAGTCCAAGGATTTTTCTGAAGATGTTAGGTTGCGCATAAAATCATGGAAAAATCCCTGTGAACACTATCCCACCAAATCAATCCACTGTAAATTTTACATAATTTTATCACTTCAATAAATACTTCAACCAAGTCCCTCAAATCAGCTAAGCTAGGAAGCTAGCTGAAATAAATTGGTTCACTTCTGAAATTCACCAAATGAAAATGAGGACTAATTAGACAGAGCCCTTTTGCCAAAGTGGGAGCCAACATGAACCCCACTACCAAGAATTTTTGTTTAATTTATCTCCCAAAGAAAACACATAAAATGATAAGATCAAGGCACTGGAGAAACAAGTGAAACTGCAGCAAAACTGGATCAGTGTGCCTACTTTGCTTTTTCACCAGAGATGAACTAGACCACTTCTAGCGACGAAATTTGGTCAGAATGTTAACCACATCTTCCTCTATCTCCAGTAATTTTCCCATAATTTATCTCCCGTATTTATCTGCTGAAATCACAGATGCAAGACAGCTGTCCATACAGCTCACAACACTTAGTCTCTAGAGATTTCTCCTCTCTCAAGTCATTGACCAGTGGGACCCACAAGACCTGGCCCACTTGTCAGCCTCACCATAGCATGTGACAGTGTGTTTCACTAGGAAATTCACCCATACTCCTCCACTCCTCCTAGACCATCACTACTTGGACCCACAAGCCATAGAGTAAATCTAGCTAAATATGAGTAGAACACTGTTTCCTGACATGTGGGACCCACCTTGACCACTGTAGCAGTGGAGACGACTCAGCATTGCATGGCAGACGTGTCTTCCTCTCGTTCTCCTCTCCCACAGCACACACAAAGTGACCTAGATGAGCTCCACCATGGGAAACCTCGGCCATTTCGCCTCAGAACACGCCAGCCATCTCTCCTCCCTTTCCTCTTCACGTCCTCACCAAGAACACCGACGGAGACCGCAAGGATCACCTCCGGGAACCCCTTTCTCTCCTCTGCCGAGAGTGTTCGACCGAGCCCGAGTGGGATCCGGTGAGTTCCATCCATTCTTGACCACGGGAACGTGATCTCCACGTTTTAATAGTTCCATTTTTGTTCTTGGCTGCCCTAGGACTGCCGGTCGAGGCCGCCATGTTTCGCTCTCTGCTCTGCAGCGCCGCCGCCAGGACATCACGGTCGTTTCGGCCGATACAGTACACCGCCGACCGAGCCCTTGCGCCAACCTCATTGCCTCACTTCCAGAAGACCACCGGCAGAAGGAATCAG
This sequence comes from Oryza meyeriana var. granulata, assembly GCA_003991445.1. Taxonomy (NCBI): domain Eukaryota; kingdom Viridiplantae; phylum Streptophyta; class Magnoliopsida; order Poales; family Poaceae; genus Oryza; species Oryza meyeriana. Next base: position 67,324 of record RYFJ01001122.1, on the reverse strand, counting down.
GAAAGGATGTAGTGAAGCTCGAGATCGAGGTCATCTTCCCCAAGTCCGGCCAACTGCCGCCGCCGTCGATTTCTTTCTCTCTGGTAGTCCTCAGTTCCATTCTTTGCACAGGAGCCATCCCTAGGAAGTCTCTAACCTGTTAGACACCTCACCCCAACTGCAGAACCCCGGGAGAAGGCCGCCGATGTGAAACCGAAGGAGTTCGCCGCCGTCGGACAATTTGCGCCGTCGCCATTATTGTTCCAACTTTGCCCAGACCCGCACGAGCCTCGGTGAGCATCCTGGCACCTAGCAGTAATTCCCGCCTGCATGTACATAGCCAGATCGAGTCCAAAATAGGATACGCATCGTCGACCCGAAACACTCCGCCGCTGGAACTCGCCGCCGACGATATTCCAGTCACCCGAGGTGTCAAGAAGACCACCCTTAGCACCGCCGTGAACTCCTCTACCTTTTTTGTTTTGGGCCCGACAACAGCCGAGCTGCCGTTCACCGTCGCCGCCGCCAAGAAGCTCGCCGACTCTGTCTGCCCGCCCTCGCGCTCTCGCGCCCGCACCCTCGTGTGGAGCCATGGCCCGGTACCTCATTGCAGTACATGGCCACTCGGATAGAGATGGGCCAGACCATGTAATTAGAGATAAGATAGCACCCGGCAGGCTGTACCTTGTATAATAAGGAAACATAGTCTTAGTCGGATAGGATTCTATCTCTAAGAAGGAAATCCCTTGGTCGTATCCGACTGGGATCCTTGTCATGTACCCCTGTCCCCTAGTATATAAAGGGAGGCAGGGCGCCCCTCAGGGTAAGCACAACAGAACAACCAGATCATCGATCTACATACACCTCAGAGGAATAACACCTCAACTGGACTAGGTATTACCTCATCTTGAGGGCCTGAACCAGTATAATTCTCTTGTGTTCCTCTGCAGTCCACCGAATTCACCCTCGCGATAGCCCCATAGTTATATTGCCGGTGCAAAGCATCGACAGTTGGCGCGCTAGGTAGGGGCCTCTGGCGAATTCCACATCTGAAGATTCGATGGATTCAATCAATGGAGTCGACAACAACGAGTTCTTCCCCGGAGATGCAATTACCTTCGGAAGCTTAGACTTCAGCGCCGATCAATTCGGCAATCTCACCCTGGCTGAAGTAGATCCAATCTTGCCAGCCGAGGAACTAGCCGACGTTGCGCCAGTCGGCATGCAGGGCACCACCGTCTCCTTCAGCTACTTCCTGCGGCAGTCCTTACAACGCCGAACATCGGGACAACCCTCTCCTTCGGTGTCCGGCTTGCGCTAGGCCTTGAGCCAGCCCGAGTTGGGCCAAGAAGGGAAGAGGTCGTCAACTTCCCAAACAACTCCGGCGACGCTGTGCATCTTTACCCTGTGCAGCAAACCCGATCTCCAGCGATTCAATTTGGACACGGCCAAGCACCGTTTCAGATTGGATCTAGAGAGGTCGGAGTCGTTCTCACTCCGATAAACTATTCGGAGTCCGACACCAAGTCGGACAGCGGTTCGAGCGCTAGCTCGGACTTTAATTCGACAAGCTTCCCCCTCTCCCGCGAGATCTTCATGGCTTCAACACCACCTTCCGAGGTACGCCGACTACAAGAGGAGCGACAAGAGGAGGCGCGCTGGCTACAACAAGAGGAGGCCAACCGCGAAGCCCGTAACAACGAGCTGTGCGAGGCTGGGCGAGTCGCTCAGCAACAGATCCTCCAAACCAAGATCGGCGACCACGACGTCTTCGTCATGCCACAACAGAACGTGGTGGCCGCAGCGACTCTGCTGGACACACTCCAGCTCGGGGCCGATCACCAGGCCACCCCAACTATCGCCAAGATCAAGGCGATGATCACGGCTACTGCCTGTCAGCAGCAACAGCAGTCGGGCGACACCGCTATACCGACCAATCGGCCGGGTTCTCCGGCGGTAGGCTCATCTGCATTAGCACGACGATGGGCAGCCGGCTCCAGTCGGCAACGCGAAGAGTCCCAGCAAACGACGCTCGGCAATACCAATAATGACAACCGGCGGCGTTGTCGATATGACCGACGACCCAATCAGGACCTCCGAGTTCGACTGCACCGGGACCTCTGCCACACCCTAAACGCCCAACGCGAACAACGCGAAGAAGATGAACGCCGCCGACTGGAAGACGAAAACGAGCGCTTCGGCCTCCACCATGAGCGACTACATCGCCAAGATCGGAGTCGGAGCCCTCACGAAGACGAAGGCATCCCAGCCTTCACTCGGGAGCTACAGGACGTCTTATGGCCGACTGGCTTTAAGCCCACCGGGATCGAAAAGTACGACGGCAAGACAAACCCCGAGTCCTGGCTCACCGTCTACACCCTAGCAGTTCGCGCTGCTGGCGGCGATAGCAGAGTCATGGCTAACTACCTCCCAGTCGCGCTAGCCGACTCGGCGAGGACATGGCTGACAGGCCTCCCAAGGCGATCGATTGGTTCCTGGGGACAACTCAGGGAGCGGTTCATCGCTAATTTCCAGGGGACCTATGACAGACCCGCTTCGGAGCATGATCTTTATCAACTGCACCAGAAGAAAAACGAGTCTTTGCGCGAATTCATCAAAAGGTTCTCCGAGATGCGCAACCAAATCCCAACGATCAAAGACGAAGCCGTCATCGCCGCCTTTCGCAAAGGGGTAAAAGACGCTCCGCTTATCGCAAAATTCACTCGGAAGCCACCATCCACAGTCCGGGCGCTCTTCGACATGGCCAATAAATATGCCGACTCAGCCGAAGCGGTCGCCGAGGCCTTTGACGAAAAGAAGGAGCCCCGACAAAAAGAACAGAAGGCGAAAGCCGACAACGAGCCATCTCAAAACAAGTCCGGCAGCCGTAAACGGAAGTTGGACAACGAGGTGGCCAACATGGAGCGCAGTCGGTTGCGGCCCCCGCGGAACAACGACTACCAGAAAGTCATGAGCGGGCCATGCCCCTTTCACTCCAAGGGAAAGCACGCGGCCAAAGACTGCTATATGCTCAAAAAGTTTGCCTCCGAGCAGACTTCATCATCTGGCGCCAACCAGGACAAAGAGAAGCCAGACTCGGGTCCGGCTGACGACTTCCAAGATCCTCAAGCCGAGCTCAACCATATCTTCGGGGGACCACTCGCGTACGAGTCCAAGCGCAAACAAAAGCTTTCAGCACGCGACATCAACATGGTCTCTACGGCCGACGCCCCCCAATACCTGCGCTGGTCAGAGATGGCCATCACCTTCAATCGCGCAGATCACCCAGATCGGGTTTCCCACCCGGGACGCTACCCACTCGTCCTGGACCCGGTCATCAAAAATGAAGGACCGAAACAGGCGACCAGAGGGGGTGAATGGAGCCTATAAAAATTCTTTCAAAAAAGAAACTCGGCCTATGTCCCAAATTTCAACCCAACGCCCCTCTCAATCAATCGTCAAGATTACTTACCCCAACTAGTGGTGTAATAATCTTAGGAACGATTAAACAAGTTCTCCAAGCCGGCAGAAGCAAAAATAATTAAGACAGCTCAAAACTGCCCTGTAAAGAATTCCTCAAACACCTTGCGTGCAGTAGCGACAACATCAGCTTGCTGGTGGCCGGCAAATAGCAGGTGCTGAACTCCCGTCCTGGCGTGCTCGACCAGCAGCAGCAGGGAACGGCAACGACACCCAGCGGACAGCAGAAACTTGACTCCGCGACGGCGCGCGTGAGGTCACTGGCGGCAGACAGTAGGAAAAGTAGATGCAAACAAAAAGAACAGAAAAGTAGATGCAAACAAAAAAGAACAATTCACCAAGATGAATGATTAACTCCAGTAATTGTTCTACAGAACTGCATCTAGCCTCCGCCCGATCGTCCTCCCTCTCTTGATTGGAGAGATCAATAAAAATCTCTCTCTAGACTTGAAGACTAGGCTAGATCGAGAAGAGAAGGTGTTTCCTAGAACCCTAGGCACGGGTACTGTTCACGTGAACAGTTAGCTCGCCCCAAAAATCCCAAAAACCCCCACCTCTCTCAACCCTAGGTGCCACATATTTATATCTCCAAAAAGGTGGCCCACCTAAATTACAAAACTGTCATTACGCGACTTAAACGACACGTAATGGCATGATAATCATATCCAATCAATCACGTCCTCCATGTCAAATTCCGCGATGTTCGCGATCCCTCCATCTCCACGATGTGATCCTCGCGATGTCGCCGCACGACCATCCGAAATCATATCGCGATCGCCGGAAATTTCCATCTTCGGCCACGCCCGCCGCACGAGCGTCCCGGTACATCCTTGGTTTTATGGCTCAACCAAGAAACCGTCCACTGACGTCCTCCCGCCGTGTAGCCAGATACAGTAGACGTACACCGCACAATCTCCGTCCCTCGAACGCGAGCGTCGAACCACCCTTCACCGCCCCGCGGTTCATCAGCATGGCATCCTATCCCCGTTCTTCACAGATTGCCGCATGATTAGTCTCCACCTGTCACCTGCAACCACAGCCTGCCAAGAGACACGTCACACGCACACCGTGTTGTCAATCGCTCATCACAAGGCACTAGCCCCACGGGCATCTAAAAAAATAACAGGCTGAAGAAAACCCTCATAGACGGAGGCAGCGCGCTCAATATCTTGTTCGCCAAAACTTTGGACGAGATGAAAATTCCTCGTTCAGAACTACAGCCGAGCACCGCACCCTTCCACGGGATAATTCCCAGCCTGTCATCAACTCCACTCAGACAGATAACCCTGCCAGTAACCTTCGGCACGCGGGATAATTTCCGCATAGAAACTGTCTGCTTCGAGGTCGCCGACTTCGAGACCGCGTACCACGCGATACTCGGACGACCGGCACTCGCCAAATTTATGGCGATACCGCACTATACATACATGGTGCTGAAGATGCCCGGACCAGCAGGAGTCCTCTCCCTCCGCAGCGACGTCAAGCAAGCCTTCACCTGCGACAAGGAGAGCTGCGAACTGGCCCAATCACAAGAGGCGGCAGTCGGATGCGACAACATTCGGCAAGCCGTCACATCTAAAGTCGAGCAAGATCAAGTTCCGGCTAAAAAACCAACGAAGTCGGGAATCTCAGCGGACTCCGACACGAAGAAGATCCCCCTGGACCCTTCCGACCCCTCCAAGACTGCTCTAGTCGGGACCGGACTCGACCCCAAATAGGAAGACACGCTCGTCACCTTCCTGCAAGCCAACAAGGATATCTTTGCGTGGAAACCATCCGATATGCCGGGCGTACCAAGGGAGGTGATCGAGCACGCCCTAAACGTGAAGACAGACGCCAAGCCAGTCAAACAACGGCTGCGGCGCTTCGCTCAAGACCGCAAAGATGCCATCCGGGAGGAAATTACCAAACTCCTCGCAGCCGGGTTCATCAAAGAGGTCTACCACCCGGACTGGTTGGCAAACCCAGTTCTGGTCCAGAAGAAAAACGGTAAATGGCGCATGTGCGTCGACTACACCGACCTCAACAAAGCGTGCCCCAAGGACCCATTTGGTCTTCCTCGGATAGATCAGGTGGTTGACTCTACGGCAGGGTGCGACCTACTCAGTTTTCTCGACTGCTACTCGGGATACCATCCATCAAATTAGCCTGAGGGAAGAAGACTGCTTGAAGACATCTTTCATCACGCCGTTTGGAGCGTACTGCTATATCACAATGCCGTTCGATCTGAAGAACGCGGGCGCAACCTATCAAAGAGCTATTCAGCGGTGTCTGCACACTCAGATCGGACGCAACGTGGAAGCCTACGTCGATGATGTGGTGATCAAGACCAAGTCTAAAGAAGACCTCATTGCTGACTTGGAAGAAACCTTCCAAAACCTTCGAAGATTCAAGATGAAGTTGAACCCGGAAAAATGCGCCTTCGGCGTTCCATCCGGAAAGTTACTCGGCTTCATCGTCTCGCACCGCGGCATTGAGCCCAACCCAAAGAAGGCCAACGCCATCAGGCACATGGCACCCCCGACTAACCTCAAAGACGTCCAGAAGCTGACAGGCTGCATGGCGGCACTCAGCCGGTTTATCTCCCGACTGGGCGAACGGGGCATGCCCTTCTTCAATCTACTCAAAAAGACTGACAACTTCCAATGGACTCCGGAAGCCCAGTGAGCCTTCGAAGACTTCAAACAGTTCCTTACATCACCCCCCCGTGTTGGCGTCACCTCTGCCCCAGGAACCGCTAATGCTATATCTGGCGGCAACAACACAGGTAGTCAGCACGGTGCTGGTGGTTGAACGACCTGAACAGGGTCATATTCAAAAAATACAACGGCCAGTCTACTTCGTCAGCGAGGTCCTTGCCGACTCCAAAACGAGATATCTGCAAGTCCAGAAGCTGCTATATGGCCTACTTATCACAGTCCGGAAGCTGGTGCATTATTTCCAAGCACACCAGGTCATGGTGGTCACAGCATTTCCACTCGGGGATGTCCTTCATAATCGCGAGGCCACTGGCCGAATCGCTAAATGGGCACTCGAACTGATGGCATTTGACATCACCTTTCAGCCACGGACAGCAATCAAATCTCAAGCTCTAGCCGACTTCGTGGCCGAGTGGACAGAAGTCCAACTGCCTACACCAACAGCAAAGCTAGAATACTGGACAATGTACTTCGACGGTTCTCTACGGATTGGTGGCGCCGGGGCCGGAGTCATATTGACGTCCCCCACTGGCGAAAAATTGAAGTATGTCCTACAAATCCACTTCCCGGCTTTCCACAACATCGCCGAGTACGAGGCACTTGTCCACGGGCTCCGCATCACTATATCACTCGGCATACGTCGACTGGTTGTGCGCGGAGATTCTCAACTCATGGTAAACCAAGTCATGAAAGACTGGACCTGTCTCGATGATACCATGGCGGCATATTGTCAGGAGGTCCGCAAGCTGGAAAACAAGTTCGACGGGCTGGAAATCACACATGTCCTGCGCCAATACAACGACGCAGCAGACGAACTAGCAAACATGGGATCCAAACGAGAAACAGTTCCAGCTGGAATCTTTGTCGAGCAACTCATGGAGCCATCAGTCAAGAAGAAACCGGCACCAGATCAGTTGGGAGGCGAGCCTACCCTGACCACAGACGAGGTGCTGCACATATGTCAAGACTGGAGGACTCCTGTTGTCAAATTTCTCACGGACGACGAACTCCCAGAAGATCACAGTCAAGCCGAGCAGATAAAGCGTCGAAGCAAGAGCTTCCTACTAGTCGGAGAAGACCTGTACCGAAGGAGCGCATCCGGTGTCCTCATGCGCTGTGTCACCACCGAGGAGGGCAAGCAGATCCTGCACTCGATCCACTCGGGCATATGTGGCAACCATGTCGCATCCAGGACGTTAGTCGGAAAGGGTTACCGGCAGAGATTTTTCTGGCCCACAGCAGTAATAGACGCCAAAGACATCGTTCGCAAGTGTGAGGGTTGCCAGTTCTACGCAAGACAAACAAACCTTCCGGCCCAGGAACTCCAAACTATCCCCATCTCCTGGCCATTTGCAGTATGGGGGCTCGACATGGTCGGGCCTTTCAAGAAAGCGCCAGGGGGGTTCACACATTTATTTGTCGCAGTGGATAAGTTCACCAAGTGGATTGAGGCTAAACCCGTTGCAACAATTACAGCGGCACGAGCAAAGGACTTCATCATGAGTATATTATACCGGTTCGGAGTCCCTAACCGCATCATCACCGACAACAGTACCCAGTTCGCGGCGGGCCTATTCCAAGATTTCTGCGACGATTTCGGCATCAAGATCTGTTATGCATCCGTGGCACACCCGCGGAGCAACGGGCAGGTTGAACGAGCCAATGGTATGGTCTTACAAGGCATCAAGGCCAGGATATTCGACCGACTACAACCATATGTGGGCCTATGGGTACAAGAACTCCCATCTGTTCTTTGGTCTCTCAGGACCACGGTTAGTCGGGCAACAGGGCAATCCCCTTTCTTCCTGGTCTACGGTGCCGAGGCTATGCTACCTACCGAGCTACAGTTCGGCTCTCCACGAGTCCGGGCATACTCAGAAGACGACTCCAACAATACCCGACTGGTCGAACTAGATCAGCTGGAAGAAGCAAGAGACACCGCAACTATCCAGTCGGCACGGTATCTTCAAGGCCTACGCCGCTACCACAATCGCAATGTCCGTGGCCGCGCCTTTTTTGGTCGGGGATCTCGTTCTACGGAAAATACAAACCACCAAAGACAGGCATAAACTATCCCCAATCTGGGAAGGGCCATTCATTATAGCTGAGGCTACGCGGCCAGGCGCCTACCGACTGAAGACCGAAGACAGCGCTCTCATCAGCAACTCATGGAACATAGAACAGCTACGTCCTTTCTATACCTGAGTTCTATAATTTTCATGTGTACAGTTCCTCTGACTCACTACGCCGCTTGTATCAACCGAGTAGTGAGTCAGGGGCTGCATGTATATATGTGCGTTGTCAATAACATACGAGCTTATTTCACTTCAGTTATGAAGCCTTACTATGACTGTCACGTTGCCCGAGTATAGCTCCTTACTCCGAACATTTTTATTAAGTTCTGACAGACTAACTCGGTGCATACTACACGGTCAAGTAAAGCTAATGACAACTGAATAATAAGCTTGGCGGCATTGCACACATATTTACACATGCTTGTTTACACAAGTTTATATGTTCCGACTACATAACTTGCTGCCCTTACAGTCCCAGGTCTCGGGTAATTATTTCTGCAGTCGGCTTCGCCCGGGCGATTAGCTCCAGCGCCTCCTCTGGCGTCGTCTCTTCGGCAAACCCCTCCCCGATGGCCTCAATATCTGCCCTAGGGTATATGGATTTGGTCATCGCCAGGGTCTGGGCCACGCCGGCGATAACATGCTCATCCGAGTACCTTTTCAAGGCACTCGGCGCATCCTCGAGACGCCCCACTATCTGAGGGATTCTGCTGCAGCTGGTCCCCACTGGGCGAGGATCTATAAGGTCAAGGAGCCCTTTCACGGACCCGACAAGGGCCTCCCGTGACTCCCTAATCAACCTTATCTCCTCCGTGTAGAACTGATACTGGGCCCGGACATTGGTTCTCATGTCTGCCCAGATCAACCGGCAAGTAAGCTTGTCAAAATCGGCTACACACGGGATAACTAATGGATTGGCCAAGATCACAGTCGGGTTGAGGACTTACTTTCGTAGTCGGCCTCCCACCTGGCCACGGTCTTCTCCAGTTCAGCCTTCTCCTTACCGAGCTTGACGACGGCCTTTTCCAACTCGGACTTCTCCCGGTCAAGCTCGGTGTTGGCCTTTGTCAGGTCGGCCTTGACCTTCTCAAGCTCGGCCTTGGCTTCTTCGGCCTCCTTCAGCTGCGATTCCCTCTCTGTTCGGGCCTTCAACTCCGCTTCGAGGTCTGCACCACAGATTAGCCAAGAGCTCAACCGTGCAGTCGTGACACAACCGGGCAGTCGGGAACAGCGCAGCTAGATGAATACATCAACGGTTCAGTCGGGAAGATATAACCGAGGATTTTACCTCTGATCTTTCTGGCTAGGGCCCATGTCTCCGCCCTGAGCTGATCGGCGCCACTCTTCAGCCAGGCCTCCCTCCCCGCATGGCGCTTCTCCATCTCGGCCTTTAAGGCCCGGAGCTGTTCCAACTCTGCGAGGTGGGGAGCTACCTCGACTAAGATTTCCGCCATCACCTCATTGCGGTCGACAAGCTTCTGTTCGGGATAAAAGACGGATCAAAGACGGAGTCAAACTTCAAAACAAGAAGATTGCTGGAGCTCCACTACAAGAACCATACCGCGACCCCTTGGGACCCGCTGATGGCGGCCCGAAGCAGGCTTTCGCGCTCTCTCCTTGCAACGGCTTCATCGAGCCTGAAGCTTTTCACAGTGCCGTCGCGAGTCGTCCACGTAAAGGTCCGGGGCATCGCACGCGGAGGAGCTTTGATCCGAGGCAGGTGTGGGATCTCCGGCGGCGGTTGCAGCGGCGGTGGCGACGACGATAACCACGATGGCGACGGGGTCTTGGCCTCGGCACCGCCCTCACCCATGACTTCGGGGACCGGCCCAGGGGCTCCGTCTGCGGCTTCCGCGACGTACGGCGCCTCAGGGGCTGGGGCCTCAGTTTCAGCAGCCACCGCTCGGTCGGGTGGCCGCAGCAGCCCCGTAATCGGAGCCGCCTCGGTCTCAGCAACCGGGTCGGCCGCCGGCTCGACAGGTGTGTTCGCGGCTGCCAGCTCGGCTGGGGCAGGCTCATCAAGTGGAGTGGACGGGTTGACCTCCTTGAGATCAATATCGGCCCGTTTCCTGCATGACGAACCAAGATATCAAGACATTATTTCAACACATAAAGACTACAGAAGACCTGGAGCAGCGCACCTCTTGGAGAACCTCAGTTTCTTGCCGGGCGGCCCGCCCCCCGATGGAGCGCTAGCTCCGGCAGTCGGCCCGGTCAGCGTCACCGTCGGCGGAGGCGCATCAACCCGAGTCGGCCCCGGCTCTGGTATGGTCGGCTCGGGCGCCTTCGCTTTAGGCGGCCTCTGCTCTAGCCGGCCCCTTGGTGGCGCCGCTGCCGGGCTCGGCAACGTTGAGCTTCAACCCGCAGGTCTAAGCCTGGGACTTGACCGCGTGGGTGTTGCGACAGCGGCGTCCTTTATTTTCAAGCCGCCGCTCATGGCGCGCGCCGTCATGGCCCCCTCGCCCCGATATAAAATCGGTTTCTTCCCCGCTCTCTTAGAGCTGGGTTGGGCAGCAGAGGGACTCCTCGGCCTCTTCTTCGATGAGACAGCTGACAATGGACGGGAGTCTTCATCAAATTCTTCATGCCACTACAAGTGAGCCAACCAAATGCGTCATGATATGCCGGACAACTATAGTCCCGCGAGCATTCCCCACAGAGGAAGGTTAAAGGTTACCTTGGTCCGAGGCCGAATGAAGCTATAGGCCGCAATCCGGCGCTTGTCGTCCTCGGTCGCGATCACCCCTTCAGAGAAATAGCCGAACAAGGTCGCGGTCACCTCCTTCTTGTCCGCCGACTCGTTGCTCACTCGATCAGGATCATTTTTGCCTTTGAAGGCCCAGCCGAATGAGCTCCTAAGCTTCAGCGGCTGAACACGCCTTGTCAGGAAGCGACGAGCCACCCAAGGACCCGTCAAGCTGGCCTTCTTGAGGTCATCTATCTTCATCAACAATATATGTGCCTGGCCCAGTTCTTCAAAGGTCGGCTCCGCGGTCCAGCTTGGCAACACCGTCGGCGGCATACCAGTAAACGGGCGCAAGGAAGGAGCCAGATCGGCACAATAAAACCGCTCCTTGTGACAGCCCTTCAGAGAAGATTTCAAGGGCAGATCGATATGCATTTTCTTCCCATCGCTCCTCAGTTGAAGACCAGACCCTCCAATCACATTGATATTGCTTTTGGAAGGTTGGGGCTTGATGTGGAACAGGTGTCGAAAGAGGATGAAATGGGGTTCAACGCCCAAGAAGCGCTCGCAAAGAGTAACAAATATAGAAATCTGAAGAATAGAGTTGGGGTTCAGATGCACCAACTCTTGCTCGTAAAAGTCGAGGATACGGCGGAAGAAATCAGAAGATGGAAGGCATAAGCCTCGATCGAAAAAGGAGGCGAAAACTACCGTCTCTCCGGGTTGGGGATTCGGGCTCGACTCATCCCTAGCCGGCCGCCAGCGAATCACTTCTTGGCTGGGCAACTTCAGCTCATTCTCCAGCTGCTTCAGCTTCACCGAGCCGCAGTCCGATACCGGCCAAGAACTTCCCGGCGCCCTCGCAAGATCCGAAACCTTCGGCATGACGGGAGGCGATGAGGTTTGGGGAAAAGCAAATCGGGGGCTTGGAGCAAACTGGGAGGATTGAAATCGTCCGAGTTCGGGTGGGGAATAGTAGTGGCTAACCCTAGCCGGGCGGGAGGCGAAACGTTCGGCGCGAAGGTGGAAGATGAAGAGATTGGCTGATTTGGGGAAGACGACGGAATCTTTTTCTCTCTCCCCGTCTTTTTGTAGAGCCAATGCCGACTAAATGGGCTTGGGCCTACACCGTCTGCACTGGGCCAATAAGATATGAGTTCCTACAGTAGCATGCTCCATGTGGGCCTTCCGCAGGTTGAGTTGAAATTATAGTGCTGGTGCTGCTAACAGGAGCCGATGAGATAAACAGGTACGCTTCATGAGAGCCTTATTGCTAAACCTATATGTTTGGGTATCTGTTTATCCATCAGGTTTCGAGGATATATCCTTATAAGGATCACAAGCTGGTCTTCATTAAAATTGGAGATGCAGGTATCTTTCTCGAGTACACCTGACCATGCCATGGATTTATTTTCATTAAGTGGTACTTGGCCTACATGCGTGGCCACCAGTTGCCATGAGCAACATTATTCCAGCCAACATGACGCTGAAGAGTCTAACTTTTGAGTAGTGCACTACTCGGGAGAGACTATAAATCTTTGTTCCCGCTGACATGATGTGGAAGAGTCTAACTTTTGAGTGGGACGCCACTCGGAAAAGACTATAAACTCATATTCCGACTGACATGAAGTCGAAGAGTCCTACATACGAGTAGTCTTCTACTCGGCAAGACTATAAAGTTTATTCCGGTTGACATGATACCGAAGAGTCACAAATACCCGAAGTAATCTACTCGGGAAGGACTTCCAGGTTAAAGATCTTTGACTTTATGTTTAATTGTCTTCACAATTAAGCACAAAGTCAGGGGCTACACCTAATAGGTGCGCCTATTCAGTGCACACTATTCATATATCCACATGAAGCCCTTCATAACCTCGTGGCCGCTGACATGAAGCAGGACTCGGAAGAAGACTTACTCGGACAAAGAGTACTCGGGCGCACTGCACTCGAGCAACCTTCACCGTGGAGGACGAGCACTCGGCATCAGCTGTGACTCAACTATGAAGGTCTCAGGGGCTACTGTGGAGGCCATGGGCCCCGGGTACCTCATTGCCAGTACATGGGCCACTCGGATAGAGGATGGGCCAGACCATGTAATTAGAGATAAGATAGCACCCGACAGGCTGTACCTTGTATAATAAGGAAATATAGTCTTAGTCGGATAGGATTCTATCTCTAAGAAGGAAATCCCTTGGTCGTATCCGACTGGGATCCTTGTCATGTACCCCTGTCCCCTAGTATATAAAGGGAGGCAGGGCGCCCCTCAGGGCAAGCACAACAGAACAACCAGATCATCGATCTACATACACCTCAGTGGAATAACACCTCAACTGGACGTAGGGTATTACCTCATCTTGAGGGCCTGAACCAGTATAATTCTCTTGTGTTCCTCTGCAGTCCACCGAATTCACCCTCGCCGAGTAGCCCCATAGTTTTATTGCCGGTGCAAAGCATCGACACCTCGTGCCCGCGCCCTCGCGCTCTCGTGCCCGTGCCCTGCTCTCGCGCACTTTGTCTCACTGGCCTGCGGGCCCAGGCTGCAAGGGAAAGCAGAAAAGAAGAAAGAAGAAAGAAATAGGAAAAGTAATTAAAAGATTTATCTTACAACAGAAAAATGGCTAAACTTTGCAAATCTATAACTTCTCCATTTTGACTCCAAATTGAGTGAAACCAATTTTGTTAGCTCTGTAAATTTGTGAACTTTATTACTGTAAAATAAAATATGACAACTTCTGTACAGAAAATATCCATAAAATAATATGAAGCAAAATTGACTTATTTTGGGCTTAATAACTTGAAATATTCCCATAAAATTCATTTAACTCCTTTTGAGGTAAACCAAATTTCTGTGGATTCATAAAATTGTGCTCTTTAATTTGGTAAAATAAAAAGTGAGGACTTCTGTGTAGGATTATTCTCTAAAATTGGAAATACCTATTATATACATCTTTCTACCTTAGAAGTTTATAAATTTCTAGAAAATTCATCCTAATAGCTAAAAATGTGAAACCACTTTTGTTAAACTCAGAAAATTGTAAACTTTCTGTGGAAAATTTGTATTTGATATAAATACCTCCCAAAATAGGCCTAATTAATTTGCTTACCTTTCCTTTTGTTAAACTTGTAAAATCTATATCTAAATCATTTTAAATCCAATTTCAGTGAACTCAATTTTGTTAGAACCAGTAGGTTATACACTTTCATCTAAAAATGATCACACAAATATAACCTTAATGGGAAATGCAAGTTACCCCTAATACACTAAGGTGATACACAAATAATTCCAAATCTGCCATTTTCAGCGTATATGGCTTGTTATTTTGTATCTCCCAATCCAGAGATGCAAATGACTTGATTCTTTCTCCTAAAATCTTGTTAGGACATGCCATACCTACTGTAATTATTTCATAATTATTTGATCATGTTGCATAGACATGTTTAATTGCTTATTATTTGCATATTGCCTCTTATCGATAGATTCTGAAGATACGGAGTACGTGGAGGTTAACCCAGAACTTGAGTGTGACCCCTCGCTGCAGCAAGGCAAGCATCAATACTAACTTCTAAGCATATTGAACCTATATTTTCCGTAAATTAATTTGTTTGCGAAGAAAATATTTATATGCATGTTTCGGTCTATTTAAAATGGGGAAAATGGGTAGTGTTAATATTACCCAATTGTATGCATTTCCATTCCTTGATTATTGATGCCATGGTTATACCTTGTCACCCCTGGTTAAGGATTTTGAAATACTTTTATTTTACCGAATGCTTAGCCATGCTTATTTCTAGACTTAGCAAAATCCGATAGATGGAGCTATCGGTTCAAAACTAGTTGAATGCGAATAGATGGGTTAAAATCTGACAAGAATAACTTCTGATTAATAAGTGAGAATATGTTTGACTTGGACGGATGATAGGGCGATGAAGGGATGGTGTTTCCCCGATGCACGTAGCTCCGTCTGGGTCGTTAAGGACCGAGCAGGTTGACGTCTATTCAAGCACCCTACGTACTTCCACACGCCGGTCATGGGACGGCTTAACTCAGTAGCACGGGAGGCTGTGACCATCTACGCCCGTCCGTCAGTCCTGAGGGGAGACCTTTGGAGGACCTCAGTGCGAGTACGCAGAGCGGGCCTGCACTTGGTGAATCCATATGGCCGGAGGTGCCTCCCGTGACGGTGAGCCCGCCTTAGTTGCCATGCACGCACGCGACTAAGTCGTCGGGAGTCCAGACGTGGTTTAGGTGGTCGGGGCTAAGCGTGCAAAAGGTTCTGTTGTGACCTCTAGTCCGCACTCAATGTGTAGAGTGTGGGTACCGACGGGTACAGATCAAACTAGAGTGTAGCCATTTGGCTTCTATCACATCGTGTGGGTAAAGATGTACACCTCTGATCAGAGTAAGAACTATTCGAATAGCCGTGTCCACGGTTACAGACGACGCTTGATGTGTTAGTCAATTGTGTTAGCATCCAACTTGGGATTATATGGTTACCATGACTTAGGAAAGTCATGGATGGATGGGTTTATATAAGGGAGTTTTAATGATAAATGATGAAAGGTTTCAATATTAATATGACTTGGATTAGTCATGAAAAAGAGGATATGCTGGTGTAGCATATATGTTTGGGCAATGGTGGCCCATGGATGATGTTTAGAGCATGGCTTATGCTCATTTATATTTCATTTTCAGAACTATATACTTGTTGTCCTAAAATTTCAGATTGAGGTTTTTCGCTAATGCTTATGTTTTAAATATATTGCTTGCTCAATAAAATCAGCTTTATGCAAAATCAGATCCACATAGCCATACCCCTTGATATAGAGGCTAGCATCTCTCCTTTGTATTATTAATATTGTATAAGCCTTCTGAGTACTTGTGTACTCACGCTGCATCTTTCAGGTGAGGACAACGACGAAGATGATGTGGTCTACTGTTATCCCGCCGAGGGTGGCGAGGGTAATTAGTAGTTTGAAGTTAAGTTCTGCCCCAGTCGGTTGCCCTGTGGTATGGGTTTTGGCACCACTGGTTTTTGTCTTGTGTTTATTTCCGCTGCAAAGGTTTTGTGTCACTTTGTGATGAATTAGGGTGTGGGAACCCTATATGTAATATTTGTAACTCTGCTGCTCGTTTATCCAGATTTAGAGTACCGTGATGTTTATCAATTGCTTGCGATGAAAGTGTGAGGCTAGTCGCTTTCCTAGGGACTAGCTGAACATGAGTATGAGTTGTGTATAATTGAGATGGTTGGGGGATAGCTATTGTGGTTCGAGTCCTCTGGGGTACGTATCGTGTTTGGTCGCCACCATCGAGTGGTTTGACGGGCGTATGACGGGGAGGACTGGCAAGCTATCCTTATGATTATCTCTTTTGTACACTTCTCGGCATTTTGGATTTGTATTGTGAGTGGGTAAAGATTATGGCAAGTCTGCGATGAGGATGGATGGTTACCGCATTTATTCGGGTTTTATTCGAGACCCTATCCATCTAGATAGTTCGCGTTGCCGTAATAGTTACTCTTCATAATGCACTTCTGGGGTGCCCACAGACTCGGCGCTTCCAGCCCCTGAAGCTGAGGAGCGCGTTTGGCTGGGATTACCAGCGAAAACGTGACCCTGACCGGGTCAGCCAGGAGTCGGCCAATGAGCAGAAGGTGACGGAGACCCTGTCAGGGCCGAGCCCAACACCGCTGAGCCCGGCCACAGCGCCGCCGAGTGGACTGCCAGAGCAGATAGCGCCAAGCACGGATGCGCCCGAACCAGCCGCACCGGAATTGGGGCCGACTCGAGCCGATGCACCGCTGCCGACTGTGATGCCGACTGATTCACTGGCTAGGCTGACAGCTGGAGGTAGCGCCCCGTCAGGGCCCGGGTCGCCTGGGAGAAAACTGAAGTTCTCCAAGAGGTATGCTGCTCCAGATCTTCTGAAATTCTTGCATGCTGCAGTAGTGTTTTGATGTCTTGTTTCGTCATGCAGGAAGCGAGCTGATATCGATCTCATTTTGACGCCTGATTCCATTCCTGATTTGTTCTTTACCCTGAGCAGAAACTTGTCGACCATAATGAGGCGATGACAGAGATCCTGGTCGAAATAGATCCCCACCTCGCAGAATTGGAGCAGCTCCGGGCATTGAAGGCCGAGATGGAGGAGCGCCACTCGAGGAGGGAAGCCTTGCTGAAGAGTGCCACCGACCAGCTCAGGGACGAGACTTGGGCCCAAGCCGAAAAGATTAGAGGTAAATTCCCCGAATGCATCTTCCCGACTGAACCGTTGATGTATTCCTCCAGCTGCGTTGTTCCCGACCGCCCAGTTGCGTCTTGACCGCACGGTTGAGCTCTTGGCTAATCTGTTGTGTAGCCCTCGAAGCAGAGTTGAAGACCTGAATGGAGAGGGAATCCCAACTGAAAGAGGCTGAAGAAGCCAAGGCCGAGCTTGAGAAGGTCAAGGTCGACCTGACAAAGGCCAACGCTGAGCTCGAACGGGAGAAGGCCGAGTTAAGGGAGGCCGCCGTCAAGCTTGGCGAAGAAAAAGCCAAACTAGAGAAAACCGTAGCCAAGTGGGAGGCCGACTACGAAAGTAAGTTCCCAACCTGACCGTGATCTTGACCAATCCATTAGTCTTTCTATCTGTAGCCGAGCCTGACAAGTTTACTTGCCGGCGGACCTGGGCAGACATGAGAGTCAATGTCCAGGCCCAGTATCGGTTTTACACAGAGGAGATAAGAGTGAACAGGGTGTTGGGAATATGCCCTAGAGGTAATCATAGAGATGATGATATTGTGATTGTATCCATGATATATTATGAGTTTATTGAATATCCATTAAAGACAACTTGTATCGATTGGCAATTATGTGAATTGTTCGTGAAACTCTTTTACTTGTATGGTTATTTTAAAGTTGTCCCTGATCGGAGTTTGTGTGAGGACACACATGAATATTAGATCAGCACATGTATTAGTTGATGACTATGTTTCACAAGTCATAGACATGGAGATGTCAAACTAATAATGTGGGCACATGTGTGACATGGAGCTGGACTGACCCAACATGAGAAATTGTAATTATCTCTATTCACATCATGTACGTTATGTCCTTAGACCTGAGATTGTTGTATGTATTCAAGATGTGAAATGACCTACTCAGGGACTATCAAACGCTATTCCGTAACAGGGTAGTTATAAAGGTGGTTTTCGGGTTTGTCGGGAAACATGCTGTGAGACATAAACAATCAAGAAGGAATTGCTCCTCTCTAAGTGAGAGAGATATCACTGGATCACTCTAATGATTAGATCAAGAAATGCATGGCCGTGCTTGGGTTAAGTGTTAACCTAAGAGTTGATCCAAATATCGTGAGGCAAGGGAATAACAAGTATGTGGTTTGTGGTGGTTCGTCTGATATGATCTTTGCGTATGCGTAGGAGTTGGCACGCCTTGCTAGAGGCCGCTGTCAACTATTGGTCGAGTAGGAATACTCGGGCCATGTCTATGCATACGTGAACCCATAGGGTCGCACACTTAAGGGGCTGGAAACCTAATTTGGGTTGGGCCCGAATTAGACAAGGTTTAGGGTCACTAATGGGCCTCCAACTTGGGAGTTCATTAGGACGCCTATAAATACAAGGGGTGGGCAACGGGGCTAGGTTAATCCACGCCATTTGGCAGCCGCCGCCGCTCCCACGCCCGTGCCCTGTTGCACCTCGCGGACCTAGCAGTCCAGAGGCGTGACGCTTCCTCCCCATACGTGTGGATACCTCGGAGGTGCTGCATCTGGAGCACAAGGACGAACCGCATGAGAGGGACGGACAGACGGACGACCTCGCAACTGCACGGCACTGCTGTGACGCGTACGACTACATCGAGTCGATTCCGCTGCACCTGCGCGTCTAGTGGTAATCCCGTGATCTATAACTAGCAGTAGTTCCTGGTTTATGGGATCGAAAATTTTGTTTTCTGGCTAGCGTAGCATCCGCATAACCTAACACAGGGAGTCACGGGAAGCCCTCATCGGGTCCGTGAAAGGGCTCCTTGACCTCATAGATCCCAGCCCTGTGGGAACCAGTTGTAGCAGGATCCCCTAGATTGAGGCACGTCTTGAGGATGCACCGAGTGCCTTGAAGAAGTACTCGGATGAGCATGTTCTTGCCGGCGTGACCCAGACCCTAGCGATGACCAAGTCCATCTACCCGAGGGCAGATATTGAAGCCATCGGGGAGGGGTTTGCCGAGGAGACGACACCCAAGGAGGCGCTGGAGCTGATTGCCCGGGCGAAGCCGACTGCTGAGATAATTACTCAAGACTTGGGTTCGTAAGGGCAACATATTATGTAGTCGGTATGTATACACTTTTGTGAAAAACATGTGTAAATATGTGTGCAATGCCGCCAAGCTTGTCACTCAATCGTCATTAGCTTTACTTGACCGTGTGGTCTGCGCCGAGTTAGTCTGTCAGAACTTAATAAAAACGTTCAGCGTAAGAAGCTGTACTCGGGCAAATGTGACAGTCATAGTAAGGCTTCATAACTGAAGTAGGATAAGCTCGTATGTTATTGACAGAACACATATATACATGCAGCCCCCAACTCACTACTCGGTTGATACAAGCGACGTAGTGAGTCAGAGAAACTGTACACATGAGAATTATAAAACTCAGGTATAGAAAGGACGTAGCTGTTCTATGTTCCATGAGTTGCTGATGAGAACCCCGTCTTCAGTCTTCAGTCGGTAGGCGCCTGGCCGCGTGACCTCGGCTATAATAAACGGCCCTTCCCAGATTGGGGATAATTTATGCCTGTCTTTGGTGGTCTGTATTTTCCTCAAGACGAGATCCCCGACCAAAAAGGCACGGCCACGGACATTGCGGTTGTGACAACGATGTAGGCCTTGAAGATACCTTGCCGACTGAATTGTTGCGGTGTCCCTTGCTTCTTCTAACTGATCTAGCTCGACCAGTCAGGTGTTATTTGAGTCATCTTCTGAGTAAGCCCGGGCTCGTGGAGAGCCGAACTGTAAGTCTGTCGGTAGCATAGCCTCGGCACTGTAGACCAGAAAGAAAGGGGATTGCCCTGTTGCCCGACTAACCGTGGTTCGGAGAGACCAGAGAACGGATGGGAGTTCTTGTACCCACTGGCCCGCATATGGTTGTAGTCGGTCAAATATCCTGGCTTTGATGCCTTGTAAGACCATACCATTGGCTCGTTCGACCTGCCGTTGCTCCGCGGGTGTGCCACAGATGCGTAGCAGATCTTGATGCCGTAATCTTCGCAGAAATCTTGGAATACGCCGCCCGTGAACTGAGTACCGTTATCGGTGATGATGCGGTTAGGGACCCCAAACCGGTATAATATACTCATGATGAAGTCCTTTGCTCGTGCCGCTGTAATTGTTGCAACGGGTTTGGCCTCAATCCAATTGGTGAATTTATCCACTGTGACGAATAGATGTGTAAACCCCCCCTGGCGCTTTCTTGAAAGGCCCGACCATGTCGAGCCCCCATACTACGAATGGCCAGGAAATAGGGATAGTTTGGAGTTCCTGGGCTGGGAGATTTGTTTGTCTTGCGTAGAACTGGCAACCCTCGCACTTGCGAACAATGTCCTTGGCGTCTGTTACTGCTGTGGGCCAGAAAAATCCCTGCCGATAAGCCTTTCCGACTAACATCCTGGATGCGGCGTGGTTGCCACATATGCCCAAGTGGATCAACTGCAGAATCTGCTTGCCCTCCTCGGTGGTGACGCAACGCATGAGGACACCGGATGCGCTCCTTCGGTATAGGTCTTCTCCGACTAGTAGGAAGCTTTTGCTTCGACGCTTTATCTGCTTGGCTTTACTGCGATCTTCTGGGAGTTCATCGTCCAGGAGAAATTTGACAACAGGAGTCCTCCAGTCTTGACATATGTGCAGCACCTCATCTGTGGCCGGGGTAGGTTCGCCTCCCGATTGCTCCGGTGCCAGTTTCTTCTTGACTGATGGCTCCATGAGTTGCTCGACAAAGATTCCAGTCGGAACTGCTTCTCACTTGGATCCCATGTTTGCCTGCTCGTCTGCTGCATCGTTGTATTGACGCAGGACATGTGTTATTTCCAGCCTGTCAAACTTGTTTTCCAGCTTGCGGACCTCCTGACAGTGTGCCGCCATGGTATCGTCGAGACAAGTCCAGTCTTTCATGACTTGGTTGACCACGAGTTGAGAATCCCTGCGCACAACCAGCCGACGTATGCCGAGTGATATAGCGATGCGGAGCCCGTGGATGAATGCCTCGTACTCGGTGACGTTGTGGGAAGCCGAGAAGTGGATTTGTAGGACGTACTTCAGTTTTTCGCCAGTGGGGGACATCAATATGACTCCAGCCCCGGTGCCGCTGATCCGTAGGGAACCGTCGAAGTGCATAGTCCAGTACTCTAGCTTTGCTGTTGATGTAGGGAGTTGAACCTCTGTCCACTCGGCCACGAAGTCGGCTAGAGCTTGTGATTTAATTGCTGTCCGTGGCTGAAAGGTGATATCGAACGCCATCAACTCGAGTGCCCATTTAGCGATTCGGCCAGTGGCCTCGCGATTATGGAGGACATCCCTGAGTGGAAATGCTATGACCACCGTGACATGATGTGCTTGGAAATAATGCACCAGCTTCCGGACTGTGATAAGTTGGCCATATAGCAGCTTTTGGACCTGCGGATATCTCGTCTTCGAGTCGGCAAGCACCTCGCTGACAAAGTAAACTGGTTGTTGTATTTTCCGAATATGACCCTGTTCGGATCGCTCGACCACCAGCGCCGTGCTGACTACCTGAGTGGTTGCCGCCAGATATAGCATGAGCGGTTCTTGGGGCAGAGGTGACGCCAACACAGGAGGTGATGTGAGGAATTGCTTGAAATCTTCGAAGGCTTGCTGGGCTTCCGGAGTCCATTGGAAATTGTCTGCCTTTTTGTGTAGCTTGAAGAAGGGCATACCCCATTCGCCCAGTCGGGAAATAGACCGGCTGAGTGCCGCCATGCAGCCTGTTAGCTTCTGGACGTCTTTAAGGTTAGTCAGGGGTGCCATGTTCCTGATGGCGTTGACTTTCTCCGGGTTGGCCTCGATGCCGCGGTGCAAGACGATGAAGCCGAGTAACTTGCCGGATGGCACTCCGAAGGCGCATTTTTCCGGGTTCAGCTTCATCTTGAATCGTCGAAGATATTGGAAGGTTTCTTCCAGGTTAGCGATGAGGTCTTCTTTGGACTTGGTCTTGATCACCACGTCGTCGACGTAGGCTTCCACGTTGCGCCCGATCTGAGTGTGGAGGCACCGCTGAATTGCCCGTTGATAGGTTGCTCCAGCGTTCTTCAAACCGAATGGCATTGTGATGTAGCAGTACGCTCCGAACGGCGTGATGAAAGATGTTTTTAGGCAGTCTTCCTCCCTCAGGCTAATCTGATGGTATCCCGAGTAGCAGTCGAGAAAGCTAAGTAGGTCGCACCATGCCGTGGAATCAACCACCTGATATAGCCTGGGAAGACCAAACGGGTCCTTGGGCCACGCCTTGTTGAGATCGGTGTAGTCGACGCACATGCGCCATTTACCCTTTTTCTTCTGGACCAGAACTGGGTTTGCCAGCCAATCCAGGTGATAGACCTCCTTGATGAACCCGGCTGCGAGGAGCTTGGTAATCTCCTCCCAGATAGTATACTTGCGGTCTTGTGGGAAGCGCCGCAGTCGTTGCTTGACTGGGTTGGCGTCAGTCTTCGCATTTAGGGCGTGCTCGATCACCTCCCTTGGTACGCCCGGCATGTCGGACGGTGTGGAGGCCATGGGCCCCAGGTACCTCATTACTAGTACATGGGCCACTCGGATAGAGGATGGGCCGGACCATGTAATTAGAGATAAGATAGCAACCGGTGGGCTGTACCTTGTATAATAAGGAAACATAGTCTTAGTCGGATAGGATTCTATCTCTAAGAAGGAAATCCCTTGGTCATATCTGACTGGGATCCTTATCATGTACCCCTGTCCCCTAGTATATAAAGGGAGGCAGGGCACCCTTCAGGGCAAGCACAACAAGAGCAACCAGATCATCGGTCTACATACACCTCAGAGGAATAACACCTCAACTGGACGTAGGGTATTACCTCATCTTGAGGGCCTGAACCAGTATAATTCTCTTGTGTTCCTCTGTAGTCCATCGAATTCACCCTCGCCGAGTAGCCCCATAGTTTCATTCCCGGTGCAAAGCATCGATAGTTGGCGTGCCAGGTAGGGGCTCTCCGGCGAATTCTTCATCAGCAGATTCGATGGATTCAATCAACGGAGTCAAGGGCACCAAGCTCTCCCCTGGAGACACCATCACCTTCGGGAGCCTAGATTTCGTTGCCGATCTACTCGGCAATCTCACCTTGGCTAAAGCAGATCCGATCTTACCAGCCGAGGGACCAGCCAACATTGCGCCAGTCGGCCCACAGGACGCCGCCATCTCCTTCGACGACCTACTACGGCGATCCCTTACATCGCAAAACATCGGGACAACCCTCCCCTTCGGCGTCCGGCTCGCGCTAGGCCTCGAGCCAGCGCGGGTTGGGCCGAGAGGGGGAGAGATCGTCAGTCTCCCGCACGGGTTCGGCGACGCTGCGCATCTACAAACCGTGCAGCAGACCCGATCTCCAGCGGTTCAGTTTGGACACGGTCAAGCACCGTTTCAGATCGGATCCAGAGAGGTCGGAGTCGTTCTTACTCCGATAGATTACTCGGAGTCAGACACCAAGTCGGATAGCGGTTCGAGCGCCAGCTCGGACTCTACTCTGGTGTAACACCCTGAAATTATCCCTATATAAAATATTGTGCAAAAAGAATTTTTAGAAATGGAATTAAAAGTCTCAATGAGTGAAAAGAATAAAATCAGGGAAAAATCTGAAGAAAAATGGGCTTGAAAATAATTTTATAAAATTCTTTCCTTAATTATTTAATTTCTGGAATTTTCTAGGAATTAATTGATTAGGGGAAGTAATTTCGGCAAAATAAATAAGCTCACAGCAGTGAAATAAAAAGAGAAAGGTTTTTAAAATCCCCTTCGCAGCCGCTAGGCCAGATCTCGGCCCGTTGCTGTGCCCGCGCCCTCTCCAGTGCCGTGCCCGCGCCCTCTCCAGTGCCCGTGCCCGCGCCCCGCCCGTGCCCGTGCCCGTGCCCGCGCCCGTCCGTCAGGTCGTCGTCTTCCTCGCGCCCGAAGGCGCTGTAGCACCCGAGAGCTGCCGCCGCGAATCTCGCCGAATCCGTTCGTCTCGGACCCGTTCTCTCCAAATCGGTTGAGGGAAAACCGAGTCCTTATCCTCCTCTACCTAATCCCCAAGAATCCGGAGCTGAATCGTGCGTGGAACGGAGCCCTGAAGCCTCCCGAGTCGGTCTCCTCTCTCTCTCTCGTCGCCGCCGTAAAACTCGCCGCATCCGAGCCGGAGTCCTCTTCTCTTTGCCTTTAATAGCGAGCCTGGAACCCCTAGGGTCGTTTTTGCCCATTGGATCGAGCGCCAGCAAACCCTAGCCGCCTCTCCGCGCCTTGCGCTTGTTCCGCCGCCGCCGCCAGGTTCTGGTTGCGCGCCGCCGTCGCCTCAGCCGCCGCCGGAGTTCGCCGCCGCCTCGGTTAGGTTCGCCGGGTCCCGCTGAAGCCAGGCCGCCGCCTCGTAGCCCTCGGAAGCCGCCGGAGCACCACCGTCGACGAAGACCAGAAGCCCTCCGCCGCCTCAAGCTCGCCGCCGGCCGTCTCCATCGCCGTTCTTCGCCGTCTCGCCCTCGGTAACGATCGCCTTGACCTCCTTTACCTTTTCCCGCTCGCCTAGTGCGTCGCCGCGCCGCTGATCGCCGTCGACCATCGGGTTTAGCGCCGCCGTCGCTGTAGCCGTCACCGTGGTCGCCGTGGTGGGCGCCAGCTCGCCGCCACCTCAGCGCCGTAGCCGATCCGATCGGGATCGATGCCGGCCGATGGATCTCCTCGGTTAGATCCCACCCGTCCGATCCAAACCCTAGAGATCCCAGCCCCTCGTGGACCACGGTGGACTCGGTTCACCATGGACCCGATGCCTCCCTTGCTCTGACAGTGGGCCCCGCTGGTCAGCCGAGAGTTCCCTCTCTCCTGTGACGCCTTAAATGCCTTTTTTCGAATAAAATTAATTCATGATGCAATAAATCAGTTAATTCTGTTGCATAGGCTATAAAGGGTTAAAACTTCTAAAAATCATAATTAATTCATACGAACTCGGTTTGAGGTCGTTCAAGTCTCTAATTTCTCTAAAAATCATGAACTATCCCTTAAAAATAAAATATTGTACTGTTCATGTGTGTTGATGTACTGTTTTTGCCATTTTGTTATTTGCCTATAGCTACCGACGCTCAGGAAGAGGCGCAGTTTGTCGAAGCAGGTGTCGAAGACTGTGTGGAGCTGCAAGGCAAGTCACACAGATTCCTCTTTCTCATTGAACATATTGATCCTATGATTAAAGCTATGTTTTCCTTCAACGTTGCATTTATTTTGGAATGTCATCGGGACAGGGAAACCCTAACCCTTGTTATGGCCCTTTTGAATTGATTACTTGACCTTGTACCTATGGGATAATTTTGACTAGCTACCTTTATTTATTGGTTAGCTGGAATAACTCTAGGACCCTGCTTAGCCATGCCTAGTAATTAATAGAATAACTTATGGGTTGTCATAATGATTTCTATGCTATTATTCAGTCACACGGAATGATGATCCCTTTACGACGTGGTCGTATAAGCACAATTTAATGGTCCACTAAAACTTGACTAAAAGGTGGGTTGCGAGCACCATGGTTGGTGTTGTTGCTAGCGGTGCTCGTGACAGTTAAGGACCGGTTCGCGGACTACTTGTTGCGAAGCAACACTCGTGCTAACCACAAGCCAGCATGGGTAATGGTAGGAACCAATGCGTAGTACGTTCAACCGGGATCCACCATGGTGTGTTGTGGCTGTGTCAATAAGACCACCATGGCTGCGTCAATAAGTCCATGTTTTGGGCGTTGGATCGTCTCCCAGCCGAGGTATCTGATCAATCCTACCGGAGACTGGTGGTCCAGCGGGTGGCTTCCTTGTTGTGCGGATTACATGGAGGGTCCTATCACAATTCCTTTCTGAGATACCGTGGTGGTATTGAGGGGCACAGTGATGTGCTGTGGAGTTGTGTCTTGTGGGTAAATTGGTACATCTCTGGCCAGAGTAAAACTGTTCGAATAGCCGTGCCCACGGTTAAGGGCGGCCTAGCAATGTTTTCTGTGATTAGTCCCACAATCTCTAAATGTGATGGTTAAACGATGGAACATGTGTAGCTCCAGGTTGGAGTGGTTGGGCCTATACCGTTTTGGTGAGCGGTATAGCGTTGATTAATACTGTTATTTAATTACTGTTTTATTACTCTCTCAAATGTTTTATTAAATGCTTTTGTGCAATTATGAGCCATACTATGCCCTCCTTTGTCATTCCGTGCACTTGCATACTTGCTGTGTGGCTTGCGGAGTATGTCATATGCTCACCTTGCAATCAACAATCATTCAGAGGAGGACTACAGCGAAGAGGACTACCTGGAGGACTAAGAGGGAGCCCAGTCAAGTGCGTGGAGTGGGAATCGTCACGCTGTTGTTTATTTATCCGCTGCTAGAACCTTATTGTACTGAGAGGTACCATTCACCTCTGTAATAAATGCTTACGCTATGTAACCAATTACTTTGATTATCAATTTTGTCATGTGTGCCTCGGTTGATTCCTGGACGAGGGTTTACACACAATAAAACTCCAGAATTTTGGATGGAAATTCTGGGTGTGACATCTGGCAAGCTTCCTCCTCCCCCGCGAGATCTTCATGGCTTCAACACCACCTTCCGAGGTGCGCCGACTACAAGAGGATCGACAAGAGGAGGCACGCCGATTACAGCAAGAGGAGGCCAACCGCGAAGCCCGCAATAACGAGCTACGACAAGCTGGGCGAATCGCTCAGCAACAGATCCTCCAAACCAAAGTTGGCAACCACGACGTCTTCGTCACACCACAACAGAACGTTGTGGCCGCAACAACTCTACTGGACACCCTCCAGCTCGGGCCGGATCACCAGGCCACTCCGACTATTGCCAAGATCAAGGCGATGATCACACCTGCTGCCTGTCAGTAGCAACAGTAGTCGGACAACGCTGATACACCGACCAATCGGTCGGGTTCTCCGGCGGCAGGCTCATCTGCATCAACGCGACGCTGGGCAGCCGGCTCCAGTCGGCAACACGAAGAGTCCCGGTAAACAACGCTTGGCAATACCAACAATAACAACCGGCGGCATCGCCAGTACGATCGCCGACCCAATCAAGACCTCCGAGTGCGACTGCACCGAGACCTTCGTCACACCATAAACGCTCGACGTGAAGAACGCGAAGAAGATGAACACCGCCGACTAGAAGACGAAAACGAGCGCTTCGGTCTCCACCACGAGCGACTACATCGCCAAGATCAGAGTCGGAGCCCTCACGAAGACGAAGGCATCCCAGCCTTCACTCGGGAGCTACAGGACGTCTTGTGGCTGACTAGCTTTAAGCCCACCGGGATCGAAAAATACGACGGCAAGACAAACCCCGAGTCCTGGCTCACCGTCTACACCTTAGCAGTTCGTGCTGCTGGGGGCAACAGCAGAGTCATGGCTAACTACCTCCCAGTCGCGCTAGCCGACTCGGCGAGGACATGGCTGACAGGCCTCCCGAGGCGGTCGATTGGTTCCTGGGGACAACTCAGGGAGCAGTTCATCGCTAACTTCCAGGGGACCTACGACAGACCCGCTTCGGAGCATGATCTTTATCAACTGCACCAGAAGAAAAACGAGTCTTTGCGCGAATTCATCAAGAGGTTTTCCGAGAAGCGCAACCAAATCCCAACTGTCGAAGACGAAGCCGTCATCGCCGCCTTTCGTAAAGGGGTAAAAGACGCTCCACTTATCGTGAAATTCACTCGGAAGCCACCATCCACAGTCCGGGCACTCTTCGACATGGCCAACAAATACGCCGACTTGGCCGAAGCGGTCGCGGAGGCCCTCGACGAGAAGAAGGAGCCCCGACAGAAAGAACAGAAGGCGAAAGCCGACAACGAGCCGTCTCAAAACAAGTCTGGCAGCCGTAAGCGGAGGCCGGACAACGAGGTGGCCAACATGGAGCGCGGTCGATCGCGGCCCCAGCGGAACAACGACTACCAGAAAGTCATGAGTGGGCCATGCCCCTTCCACCCCAAGGGAAAGCACGCGGCCAAAGACTGCTATATGCTCAAGAAGTTTGCCTCCGAGCAGACTTCATCGTCTGGCACCAACAAGGGCAAAGACAAGCCAGACTCGGGTCCGGCTGACGATTTCCAAGATCCTCAAGCCGAGCCCAACCACATCTTCTGGGGGCCACTCGCGTACGAGTCCAAGCGCAAACAGAAGCTTTCAGCACGCGACATCAACACAGTCTCCACGGCCGACACCCCCCAATACCTGCGCTGGTCAGAGATGGCCATCACCTTCAATCGCGCAGATCTCCCAGATCGGGTCTCCCACCCGGGACGCTATCCACTCGTCCTGGACCCAGTCGTCAAAAACATCAGGCTGAAGAAAACCCTCATAGACGGAGGCAGCGCGCTCAATATCCTGTTCGCCAAAACTTTGGACGAGATGAAAGTTCCTCGTTCAGAACTACGGCCGAGCACTGCGCCCTTCCACAGGATAATTCCCGGCCTGTCATCAACTCCACTCGGGCAGATAACCTTGCTGGTAACCTTCGGCACACAGGATAATTACCGCACAGAAAATGTCTGCTTCGAGGTCGCCGACTTCGAGACTGCGTACCACGCGATACTCGGACGACCGGCACTCGCCAAATTCATGGCGGTACCGCACTATACATACAGGGTGCTGAAGATGCCCGGACTAGCAGGAGTCCTGTCCCTCCGCAGCGACGTCAAGCAAGCCTTCACCTGCGACAAGGAGAGCTGCGAACTGGCCCAATCACAAGAGGCGGCGATCGGGCGCGATAGTATCACTACTAACTTCTGACCCTTATGCCACGCTTTTTTGTCGCAACGGCGAGATTTGGTTGCAACAAGGGTTGTTATCACAACGATTTTCACTTTTGGTTGCGATAGATTGGATTTTTGCCACGAAGATTGTTTCGTGGCCCTAAGTATGGAGATCGTTGTGAAAAGTAAGTGTTATCGCAACAAATTATTGAATGGTTGCAATAAGTGATTCCTGTTGCCACGATTTGATTTGCGTTGCGGGCAAGTTTATTGTCGTTGCAATACTAAGGTGATATTGCAACTCTTTATATGATGGTTGCAATAGTCCGTCTATGTCGCAACGAATATGTTTCATTGTATATAATAGTCGCTTGCGTTGCAAAAAAGTGGTACATATAGCAACGAAAAAAAATAAATCGTTACAATCACTAAGGTTGCAACGATTATGGTTTCGTTGTATGTAATAGTTTCGTTCGTTGCAAAAAGGTTGTACATATAGCAACGAAAAATTACATTGTTGCAATACCTAAGGTTCTCCACTATAATGGTTACATAAAAATTAAAAAAAAACACCACCAGCAAGTTTCGAACCTGAGACCTCAGAGTTAAGAAGATAGGCGCCTACCATTACACCATGTATGTGTTTGTGTTTCTAATAGCTAGCGTATCCTATACAAATTAATGTAGACCCGTTTATGTATTGGAAAAGGATCTAATCTAATTACTATCACGTACGTCGCGGTCTCTCTCTTCCCCGTCGCTGCTTTGTTTCCCACTTGCGTCGTGGCTTCTGATCCCCCCGTCGCGGCCTCTCTTCCCCCGCGTGTCGTCCCTGCGAGCAGCGTGGTCAAGGCCCTCGTTCCCTATAGCCAGCAGCGTGGTCGCGGCCTCCCTGCAGCCGGTGTCGTCGTGGCGCCCCCTCCCTGCAACCGGAGTCGTCACGGCCCTTGAATTCCCTGTAGCGACGGCATCTTGGTGCCCTAGTTCCTTCCTGCTCATCGACAAGCAGGGCCGTGCCCATGGGCGACGCTCCGTGTTCATCTCGTCTCCGACCGGCGCTCGTCCGTTCAACGTTCATCTAGCAAGCAGGCACCAACGACAGGGACAAGGAAAAGGATCTATCCATCTAGCAAGCAGGCACCAACAAGTAGGCTCGTCCGTTCGTCCGGAGTGCAGGTATTGTTTTTTTTAAAATCCATCTGTATTGTACTAATTGGTATGAAGGTCTAGAACTGCTTGTATAATTTTAATTTTATTCTTGTCATCTTTTGAAGCCATGTCTTCTACAAATCGATTTAGAAAATATGAATCCTGTTCCCAAAAGCATAAGAAGAAACAAAGAATTGAGGAGTTAACTCAATCTCAGAAAGGAGCAATGGATAGATTATTTTTGCTATATTTGGTACTTTGATTCAGGCCTCACTTAGAGCTTCGTATGTGAGAAAGATGTAGAATCATTGCCATGATTAATATTTTGTGATGAACAATTGGCTTTACAAATGGTTTTACAATAAAATTTGGTTTAAAAATATATATGGATGTTGGTGTGAGTATGTGTGTCTAATGTGGGTCAGGTTGTAATATCTGTGCCTAGAAACAATTGTTTTATCTATTTGTGTGCAGGTAACTTGAGGTCTAACCTTGGTCAATGGTGAGGACCGAGATTACGCTCAGGGAGGACCGGAGGTCTAGCACGGTCGGGATGTCATGTGACAAGATTGGACTAAAGTCAGTTTATCTTGTAGTCAATCTTGGTCAACGGTGGGATCGGGACAAAACTCAGGGAGGAGTCGAGGTCCAGAATGGTCAAGGATACTGGGTGACGAGGTTGGACACAAGGTGGCACACGGTGGCTGGACACCGTCTGGTAGGTATTCGTAACAGGCTTCACAAGTCGTGTGTGCAAACCCTGGAAAAATCACGGAGAAATTCGGAGAAAAGAAAATAGGAGAGAGACTGCTACAGTACACAGGTCATTGCTACAGTGCCGTGTCCGGTTGCTACAGTGCGCAAACCGGATCGCTACAGTGCTAGGACTCGGTGCAACAGTACACGAACTCGTTGCTACAGTATCGGATTGCTGCTACAGTAGTCCGATTGGATGCTATAGTAGTCCGGCTGAGTTGGCTAATTTTGGTAAATTGTGATTGTTTAGGAAATTAAGGGTTTGAGTCCTAGTGGAACTAGGAGTTCTATTTCTACTTTGTGTAGAATGTTTGAGGTATAAATAGATAAGAGATGGAGGCTCTAGAGAGAACATTGGAAAGATAGGAAAGTTAGGGTTTAGTTTTGAGAGAGATGATTGATTTGTATGCACTTTGTAAACACATCTTGATGCAATAAAGTTAATCTACTTTGAAGAGCATCTTCGGTGTGTATTCTTCTGAATTCCAACGGTTCATCTGACAAGAGCGTGGCGGCGAGGCGGCGGTTCTACCGATAGACATACGGCGGTCAGACCGGCGCAAAAGAGACGGTCTGACCGGTGCACTCCATCCAGGTTTAAGGGTTTCTTTTATTCCGCAAAAGATTTTGATTTTTGGCGTTCCTACCATTCACCCCCCTCTGGTAGGCTTGGTTCTTATGTTCGATCCTACAAAAGAGGATCACGTATGCTTGCATTATTGCTAGATGTTTCATTGTTGATTATATATAGTTTATAATAATGTCGTGATCCCTTCAATTAACATGCTGTGGGAAATCGTTGTGATATTTGGAAAATAGAATTAATGGCACATGATGATGATTGGAGTTGGATGTTGTTGTCTCGGTCAACACTTGAGTGGCAAGCAAGTCTGGAGAAATTTATTGATACTATTTTTGAAGGCACCTATGCATCAGAAACTGCACCATGTCCATGTTCAAGGTGTCGTGTACAAAACAAAATCCGAGGTTCAAATGGACTTGCTAACTAAAGGTTTTGATGAGAATTTTGTGAAAGAGAAAGGTAACGCTGGCATATTTTTGAATGATGATAGGGATCTGAATGTAGGCCCGCCAGATGATGCATCATCGGCCAACAATCTGGTGTCCGCATTAATTAGGGGTGCGACCAGTGGTAATACCAATGAAGAGCCAAATGAGAGTGCAAAGAAATTCTTTGATTTGTTGAAAGATGCGCAACAAGAGTTGTGGCCAGGTTGCTCAAAGCTTACCAAGGTATCATTCATGGTCAAGCTCTTTCAGCTTAAGTGCATGGGTGGATGGAGTAACGAGAACGCAGAGCAAACACTTAGCCTATGGAGAGATTCGCTCCCCCCAGGGCATTGTATCCCAGACACTATCAAGAAAGCACAGAAGATTATCCGCGACCTTGGCCTCACATACATTAAGATCGATGCTTGTGTGAATGACTGCGTGTTATTTTGTGGGACGTTGGCTAATATAGACACGTGTCCAACATGTGGTGAGAGTAGGTGGAAGAAAGACGACACAAATTCTGATGAGATTGGCGAGTCTAGTGAAAGTGGTGGAGCAAAGAAGCGCACTCCTTGCAAAGTTCTAAGGTATTTTCCACTTACTCCTCGATTGCAAAGATTATATATGTCAGAGGAAACATCATCATTGATGCGGTGGCACAAGGAAGAATTGGTTAGTGATGGGAAAATGCAGCACCCAGTGGACTCATTGGCGTGGAAGCACGTGAATAACAGGTATAAGTGGTTTGATTCGGATCCACGTAATGTTAGACTGGGACTTGCATCTGATGGCTTCAATCCGTTTGGGATGTTGAACGTTAATTACACTTGTTGGCCCATGATACTGATTCCTTATAACTTGCCTCCTTGGTTGTGTTTGAAACAACCTTATTGGATGATGTCGATGCTGATACCTGGGCCTAAATCTCCTGGAGTGAACACTGATGTATATTTGCAACCTCTGATCGATGAGCTACATGATCTGTGGGTTAATGGAGTTTTAACATGGGATGAGAAGGAGAAGAAGAATTTTACTCTACATGCAATTCTGCTATGGACAATTAATGATTTCCCCACATATGCGATGTTATCTGGTTGGAGCACAAAGGGTAAGTTTGCTTGTCCTTATTGTCACAAGCATACTGATTACTTGTGGTTAAAACATGGTTCAAAGCATTGCTACTTGGGACATCGTCGATTTTTGCCCATGAACCATAAGTGGCGAAGGAACAAGGCGAGCTTCAATAACAAGGCTGAAACCAGGGAAGCTCCAGTGCCGCTCAGTGGTGAGCAGGTGCTGCTGGACTATGAGAGTTTCCAGCAAGTGACTTTTGGGAAGGATACAAGAAAAAGGAAGCAACGTGACGAAGAAAATAGGTGGCACAACTGGAGGAAGAAGAGTATTTTCTTTCAGCTTCCTTACTGGAAATCGTTGCTTGTGCGACATAATTTGGATGTCATGCATATTGAGAAGAACATATGTGAGAGCTTACTGGGGACTTTGCTGGACTTACAAGGTAAATGCAAGGACAGTGAGAAGGCTCGACTTGATATGCAACATTTGGGTATAAGGCCAGATCAGCATCCAGTGCTCGAAAAGGGTATGTACACCTTGCCACCAGCACTGTACTCTCTAGGTAAGGATGACAAGGAAATTCTGTGCAAATTTTTACATGGCGTCAAGTTCCCTGATGGTTATGCTGCAAATATTCGGAGATGTGTGGACGTCAATGGTTGCAAGCTTTCTGGACTTAAAACTCATGACCTACACGTAATCTTGCAAAAACTTTTGCCTTTAGTGGTGCGCAACATATTGCCCGAAGATGTGGTGACCCCGTTGATCGAGCTAAGTAGGTTCTTTAACTCACTGTGTTCAAAGGAGTTGGAGTTTTCAGAAATTGAAAAACTGAGCACTTCGATTAGGGAGACCCTTTGTTGGCTGGAGATGATTTTTCCACCGGCTTTTTTTGATATTATGATGCACTTACCAGTTCATCTTGCTGACGAAGCTAGACTTGGAGGCCCGGTGTGTTATAGATGGATGTATCCAGTTGAGAGGTACCTTCGTACTCTTAAAGGCTATGTGAGGAACAAAGCGCGCCCTGAAGGTTCAATTGCAGAGGGGTATATATCCGAGGAGTGCCTGACATTTTGCTCTCGCTTTTTTTGAAAATATTAGTACCAAGCTTAATCGTCCAGAGCGTCATGAAAGCGCCGCTGCTAGTGAACCACCATCTGGGCTAAGTATATTTGGGAGCCTTGACTACAGTAGGAAAGGAAGTACTCTCGAGAATGTTTCTGATATTGACATGCAGAGGATGAGGCATTACATATTAACCAACTGTGACGAGGTCACTTCATGGATAAAGTAAGCTATATTTTTAAATTGATTTTTTATGGTGGTCATGAATGTTTAAAATATATATGTAACTAATGAACGTATTTTCAATTGTTGTGGAAAGTGTGCATATGGATGAGCTGAAGAAAATTAGCCCTCGGCATGTTGATAAAAGACACAAGGAGGAGTTTGTATCATGGTTTGAGCGTAAAGTGAGTCGTCCCTAATATATTTATCCATATTTTATTTGTATAGTTTCCACATGCTTCTTGTCAATTTATTAGTCCCTAATAATATATTTATCCCTAATATATTTTTAAAATAATCGTAAATGTAGATCAGCACATTGCATGCACAAGGAGAAATAGATAACATGATGTATTATCTATCTCGCGGTCCAGACCCTCGGGTTCGTGTGTTCAACAGGTGTTTCATAAATGGCTTCCTTTTCTGGGTCTCTTCCATAGAGAACTGCTTAACTACTCAAAATAGTGGTGTATTTGTGAAGGGCGATGCAAGTACAGGAAACATGGGCTGGTATGGCGTGCTTAAGAAAATTATCTGCCTTGATTTTCATGGTGAGAAGGAAGTAATGTTGTTCCGATGCATATGGTTTGATGTCCCTGCAGCAAGTACGAGCAAATCTAGAGGGTACAATAAGGATAAATATGGGGTCATCGATATTGATACAACTCGGTTTAGGTATTCAGATGAACCTTACATCCTGAGCACACAAGCCGAGCAAGTCTTTTATGCAAAAAACCTAAAGAAACCAGATTGGTGCATAGTCCTTAGAGTGCAGCCTAGAAACCTGTTTGCCATGCCTGAAGGAGAAGTTACTGACAATATGGGTGAGCTCGATCTGGACTCAGTTGTTGTAGGAGTGGAAGATATGAATGTTGGACAGCAAAATGAAGATGTGACAGCTTGGAGTAGGTCTGGCCTTGACGGGGCTACTGTTGATGCTTCTGTTATTGAGCATGCTATTGCAACAGCGGTGCCTGAACCTGAACACGATGACCTGTTCGATGAAGATGAAGATCCAGATGACACTTACATTGCTGATGGAGTCCTCCCTCCATTCAGTACTCTGGGAGAAGATGATGATGATGATTATTTTGTGTAAAATTTGCTCAAGTAATAAATGAGGAAATTTCCTGTACCATTTTTTTGAAACAATCAACTTGTAATAAGTGATGACTCTAGATTTCTACAACTATCAACAAGTGGCTATACTTCTTCTATGGAGGTCTCTTGGAGAGAATAACCTGTATGCGTCACCAGCACATAGCAAAAGATAACAAGACACGTCACAATTGTAGCAGAAAATTCAGGATAGTAAATGGCATATCTTATAGCAGATGAGTTTTGAAGCCAATAATAGGCAAGGTCATGCCGTTGCCAAGTTGTTTCGCTTGTACTAAATCATAACCAGGTTGTTTCAAGGCAACAAGGCCTAACACAGATCCACCTTTTTACTAGACAATTTACTATAAAACCATCGCAAGCAGAAAGTACCCACCAGCAGTAATTTAACAAGGCCCATTCGAAGCATGTATTCAGAAAGCAGGCACGCAAACCATCATCAGTAACCAGGTTAAGAGAATCATAGATCACTGCATTAGCATGCACTACTTGCATTTAGTTCTAGTGGTTCCAGACACATCACTGATCAGTACCAGCATCAACATGCACTACTTGCATTTTGTTCTAGTGGTTCCACACACACCATAGAAACTACATTTAGTTCTAGTCAATTAATTCAATCTGAACATCCCTCGCAAAAAAAAAATAATGTGAACATATGCATCAATATGATCCTATAGGCCTCAAATAGTCAACAAGTGGGATTTTGTAGCTACCTTTGATAATTAGTGACCTGCGTTTGATACAAGTGGCTAAGGCTCTAGATTGTAAAAAAAAAAGGTTTTTAGCTCTGAATTTGTACAGTCCGGACCGTTCGAACAGGGCTCGGATGGTCCGGACTATACAAATTGAGAACTTTTCACATTATATAGTCCGGACCATCCGAGCCCTGTTCGGACGGTCCGGACTGTACAAATTGAGAACTTTTCACGTTATATAGTCCGGACCATCCGAACACTGTTCGGACGGTCTGGACTGTACAAATTGAGAACTTTTCACATTATATAGTCCGGACCATCCGAACCCTGTTCGGACGGTCTGGACTGTACAAATGAGAACTTTTCACATTATATACTCCGAACCATCCGAACCTTGTTCGGACGGTCCGGACTATACAAATGAGAACTTTTCCGGACTGTACAAATTGAGAACTTTTCACATTATATAGTCCGGACCATCCGAACCATGTTCGGATGGTCCGGACTGTACAAATTGAGAACTTTTCACATTATATAGTCCGGACCATCCGAGCCCTGTTCGAATGGTCTGGACTGTACAAATTGAGAACTTTTCACATTATATAGTCCGGACCATCCGAACCTTGTTCGGACGGTCCGGACTGTACAAATAAGAACTTTTCACATTATATACTCCGGACCATCCGAACCTTGTTCGGACTGTACAAATTGTTGCCATTTCACATTATATACCGTATTCGATACTCATTATTCATATCCGTAACCGAGACAATCCGTATTCGTATATGGATCCGGACGCTATCCGTGTTCGAATCCGAATCCGAACACAAATATGAAAACAAATATGATATCAGCGATATCCGTTCGTATCCGATCCGTTTTCATCCCTAGTAATACGTGGCTGAGTTGGGTGATAAATAGGATTCCTCATTCATCACCTAGGATGAACAATAACATTTGTACTAATTAGCATAGTTTCATTTATAATTATAAAAAGTATTATTCATGCATTGCTTAATTCATCTAACAAAACAACCAACTTGTATCAACTGATCAAACACCATCTCATCATCAACAAATCCATCCAGGATGACTGATTTGCATTGAAATCTTCAAACAATAATTCTGAGTTCAGTTTTCCTTTGTATCATAATAAAATCCTATTCTACAAGTTTCAGATCTCTAAACACAATTTGTCAAGTTCAACTAAGTGGCACTGTCATTTCCTATGTCTGGCGAACTTTTCTTAATACTTGTGACTTGTGTGACTCATGATGTTGATCAACAATATCATGTTGAGCTAATTTATAGAAATTAATTAATTTACTAGAAATTATTTGTCCAATTAATACTTATTATTATAGTGATTTATTATTATTTACTCCAGTTGGGCCCGTGACTATGCCAGCTTGGCCCGTGACATACAAAGCAAACAATTTACTAGTATTTTCAAATTTAAGATGTTTGGATATTTTAGAAATTAATTAAAAGCTAATAAATGTTTTTCATTAGGAACCTCCCCCAAATTTGTGCGCCAAAATTTCCAACTTTCCCACCATGCCAAAGTTTCGCACCGCGCCAAACCGTCCGACATACCGTGGCAAATTGTGGAAAAAAAAAAGATCGCCATTTCACATTATATAGTCCGGACCGTCCGAACCGGTCCGGACTGTACAAATTGTTGCCATTTCACATTATGTAGTCCGGACCATCCGAACCCTGTTCGGACGGTCCGGACTGCGGACCATCCGATTTATACCGTATTCGATACTCATTATTCGTATCTGTAACCGAGCCAATCCGTATTCGTATATGTATCCGGACGCTATTCGTGTTCGAATCCGAATCCGAACACAAATATGAAAACAAATATGATATCAGCGATATCCGTTTGTACCCGATCCGTTTTCATCCCTAGTAATACGTGGCTGAGTTTAGGCTTGAAAACGGTTCGGATATTATCCGCTAATTGTCCGAAATTTCGAATACGGATAAGATCGGTCGGATAATTTTCGGATAATCTCGGATTTAGAAACGGAAACGGATAATTTTTTTCGGATACAGATACGGTAAAGACATTATCCGGCGGATTTCGAAATCGGTCGGAAACTATCCGGATAAATTTTCGAATATCCGCATCAAAAGGCCCAGTACTTTGTATTACGTGGCCCAGCCCAATACCCCTTTACTCCTAACCTAACTTTCCATATATATTCTCCACACACACAGACACACACACATCCACAGCCTGTCGGTCGTCGCCCCCGTCGTCGGTCTCCCCCGTCGCGCCGCCGCCGGTCAGCCGTCGCCCCACCGTCGCGCGTCGCCCCCGTCGCTGGTCTCCCCCGTCGCGCCGGCGCCCCGTCGGCCGTCGCTTCACCGCCGCGCCGCCGCCCCCGTCGCCGGTCTCCCCCGTCGCGCCGCCGCCGATCGACCGTCGCCCCACCGTCGCGCCGCCGCCCCTGTCGCCGGTCTCCCCTGTCGCTGGTCTCGCCCGCCGTCCCCGCCGCCGGCGCCGGGCCCCGAGTCCCCGCGGCCGCCTCCCCCATCAGGCCGCGAGCCCACATCAGCCTCCGGCGCCGCTCGGCCTCACGCCCCCCGTGGCCGTCGCCAGCGCCGGCCCTGCCCCCGTGCCCGCTGCCGCCGCACCGGCGCCAGCCCTGCTCCCGCGCCATCTGCCGCCGCACCGGCCCCGAGCCCCCGTGGCCGCGTCCCCCGTCCAATCCATCCTTCCGTCTCAGGTAAATCCCCTCCTTTTATAGCTTAATTGATTTGGCCTCTTCGCTACTAGCTTGATGAGGTTCTTGGAGCTACTAATTGCATGTTTCCATACAAGCAAGGAACTGATATGCTGTGCTTACATTTTGTTAGTAGATTGCTTAGCTGTGTTTACACCATTCCATAACATGTTCAAATAAAGGGGGTGAGGTTCTTCATTGGTTTGTAAAGTTCAGTTTGAGGGGTTTTTATATTCGAATAAATATTCGTTACCGTATTCGTTCCGATTCGTATTCGCTCTGTATCTGTATCTGGTAATATTCGATTCCGTTTTTGTATCCGAGGTTTCCGATTCTGAAAAAAATATGAAAACAAATATGGTATAGCTAGTTTCCGACCGTTTCCGATCCGTTTTCACCCCTAGCTGAGTTGGGTGATAAATAGGATTCCTCATTCATCACCTAGGATGAACAATAACATTTGTATTAATTAGCCCAGTGCACGCACGTCGCGCCGTCAGCCTGCCGGCGACTCACCCGCAGGTTAATTATGGTTATTTTGATATGTTAATTATTGTGCAATGAACACACCCGCAGGTGACCCGACCTGTTGCCATCCCTAGCCATGGCGCCGCCGTCGACGCCACCTCGTTCTAGGACGCCCCCGACACCGCCTCCATCGAGGACGCCACCGGCAACGCTAACAGGCAGGACGACGCTTCCTCCGCAGGGAATCAGCGCCAGCAACAACGCCACCGCCTTGGGCGCCCATCGACATCGATATACTGAAGCCGCCCTCGAAACCGAAGACGAACATGGGTTTCCTTGTCAATATAACCCCAGGTACATTGTTTGTTTAATCTAGTTTATTAGATTCATGTTTATTCCCACCACAGCAGTTTCCTTGTCGATTGATTAGCAACAGAGGGGTGTGGATTTGCCCTGTGAATATTGCTGTAGTAATGGTTCAATGCTATGAACCTCACACATCGGTGGCTCAAGCAAACAAGCAGAAAAACGAATTTTTACTCTCTGTATCTACTTTGTTTCTATTATAAAACTGAACTATTGGACAAGGGAGTAGTATGAATCTTAGTACTTCGGATTTGCACATTCATGCAGTGAACCTCATTGGATTTTTATATTTGGATAGATCTTTCTTGCAAACTGAAAGATTCCGCCAATCATTTGGTAAGGCTATGCAAACGTATAGGCATAGAGCATGACATGGTTAAATTGTTTACACTCTTTTGTATTTTATAATAGGAATTCATCTGTAGTCTGTCCCTTCCATAGAAATATCCATCCATAACATGTCACATATTATTTCCATATGTTGGTTTATACTGATGTTGAGAGTGTGGGCTTTGAATCTTTTTACTTAAGTTAAGACTCTGCCAATGGGTAATACTTGACCTTTTTTTATTCTTGTTTATTTATCAACCATTGTCGTATGTATGCAGTGGCACGGGTGAAATGTGGACTCTTTATGTTCATTGCAAGAATGGACTTCCAGATCGGGAGTATGTAATGTTCAAAGTGGAAAGGCCTGATATAAAATTTTCAACCTTGACATCTCTTAAGGACCAGCTTGGGTATGCTGTCCGGGACTTCTTATACTACAAGAAGCGTTGTAGAAGAGATGTAGCTACTCTTCAGCCCCTCGATTATATCAGACATGCAGAGATTATGCTACAAGACAATGAGTGAGAAGAAAATCAGATTAGTACTCTCAAAGGAGCAAGAGACAGCACAGCAAGTCAGCATAACACCCCTCAAGCGACCAAGGCAGCAGCTGGAAGAAGATGAGCATCCGTTTATGGATGATCCTTTTGATGCATACAAGGACTGGCTAAAGAAGCTACCACAGGACCAATCCAAAAGTATATCATCTATGTTTCCGCATATGTTTTCGTATTGTTCATAATCTTAGCACCTTTATATAAACTACACCTTATCTTATATGTTTTTGGTGACTAACAGATTTGAAGGATGACACTAGGGATCAAACAGTCAACACGTACAAGGAATTTTTAAGGATGAAAGGGGACATTCCAGAAATTAGTAATTTATTTTCCTTCTTCAACCAGTGTATTTTACTACTAATTTTTTTTAAAACTGAACCTTTAACCTTGTGTGCAGTGGCATTTGTTGAGCAATGTGACACCGATGGTATCATAGTCAAAGACGATGAAAGTAATGGAAGCAATGTGACACCACCCTCAAATAGGCCAAGCCATGCAAGGAAGGCAAGGGACGAGGGAAATGGTTTGTGATCATGCATGTACTTTTAATATTGGGTTCACATATCTTAATTGAGAACTAGAACAGCTCAAGTTTGTTATTGTCTTTTTTGCAAGGACATGGCTCCAATCAACGCAAGAAAAGAGGTCGTGGCACTGTTAAAGGATTTACAGTAGGCAACAAGAGAGTTAAGGAACGCACTCAAAAACTCCCAATCGAATTTTCAGAAAGGCATGGAGGTCCCATTGGACCGAATACCCGTGCATTTGTCGATGACGTCGTATTATTTACAAGGAAATGGGCCCCACTAATTGGAGTAAACAGTTGGAAGGATATAAAAGAACAAGTCAAAAAAGAAATTGCAGATGAGATACTGGTATGATGTGTACTATTTTTGATTTGTACTCGTGCGATGCGCATAAGTAATTGTGACGAAACATTTCATTGCTTTTTAATGGTAAACAGCTTAGGTGGAACTTCATCAACATTGACGATGAGGATAAAAGAAAAGAGAAAATATGGAACATTGCCAAGGAGCGGTACAAAGGATGGCGATCAGCTCTGAGTGCCACATACAGGGCTTATAATAGTTATGGTGAGAGGATACGAAATAAACCCAAAGAAATACACCTTCTTGAGTGGCACTACTTGCAGTTGTATTTTGGATCTGATAAATTCAAGGTCAGTTCTAGTAAAATCTACTTTGTCAAACAAACTTGATCAACCTTAGTTGCATTGTTACATACCACTTGTTCTCATTCTGCAGAAAGTTAGCAGCCAGAACTCCTCCAACCGTCAGCACCAAAGAACCAGGCATTTGATGGGTTCAAAAAACTTCTCACAGTGTAGCTTTGAGCAGGTAATCATTGGATACACTAATCTAGTCCTTCCCTTGTATGATGCAATACTTGTGTGTTGAATTGTATTGTGGCATCCTAGAGAGACCAAGAAACTGGTGAAGAGCCAAGTGATCTTCTTCTTTGGAGGACCACTCACACAAAACATGGCAGATGGTCAAATTCTGTATCAGCTTCAGTATATGTGAGTAAATGTTTCGTCAAGCCTTTTTTATAGCTGCTGGTTGTGTCAAGCAATTCTTAACAGGTTTTGTTATTTAATTTAGGAAAATGCAGCCATGAAAATTGGTGAGATTGGCTTAGAACCTGATAGACAAACACTTACAACTGTTGAGGAGAACATGATTTTCCAGTCATGCTACAAAGAAACAACACAAATCAAATCATCCAAATTACATGGACATGGATATGTGGCTACGTATCGAACTC
Source organism: Oryza meyeriana var. granulata (assembly GCA_003991445.1). Lineage (NCBI taxonomy): Eukaryota > Viridiplantae > Streptophyta > Magnoliopsida > Poales > Poaceae > Oryza > Oryza meyeriana. The sequence goes on along the minus strand of RYFJ01001122.1, from coordinate 25,065 downwards.
GCAGAGAACTTATGAAAGAGAACCTTGAAGTACATGCACGTGCTCAAGCTGCAGCTAGGGAGAAGAGCATTGCTTTTGAAGCGGAGGTTGAGAAGCTTAAAGAACAGATTGCGCAAGAAGCTGCAGAAAGGGAAAGGGAGAAAGAAGAAAATAGGAGGAGGATGCAAGAGGAGCTGGAAAATGCTAAGATAAACATAAGAGAAGAAATGAAGCAAGAATTTCTTAATATGTTAGCGCAGCACAGAGAAGGAACTATGAATATGGTATTAGAATAATTTTTCATCCTTTGTCCTCTTAATAAACTTATGACTATGATGCCTAATCTTTTACCACAATATTTGTGTGTGTAGAGTACCCCGCAAAACAATGCCAGTATACAAGTTGCGCCAAGCATACAAGAGGAAGATGGGACTGGTGAACATGAAACTGAAAATGAAGATGGGTTACAGGAGGTAATGACACTATTGCACTATGTTCCATGTATCTTGAGCTATGCACCTTGAACTATAGCTAAAACAGTCAAACAATTTAATGTTTGTAGACTCAGCCTGGAAGCATTGTCACCGTACAAAAATATGCACCAGCACCTACTCGCTCCAGTAAAAGTACTGCAGCTCTCAGCAAAAGTCTTTTCAATGAAAACACTGCCAATGTGGCTGCACCGAAGACATATATCACTTCACAGCAGCTGATGAATAGAACAAGAAATAATCCCAAAAGGAGGAAGGTAACTACTGCAATATGTTATCAGCTAATTGGAATCTAAATTCTTGCATCATTTGCTAAAATTTTATCAAATGTGACATTCCTTGTAGAACTAGGAAATGTAGAAAATACATTTAACATATGTGCTGAAAACTGCAGCTTGTGCAGTTTTGATTGGGTGAATTGTTCCGAGTAGTAATTTACCTTTTCTGTGATACTTGATAATACCAAAGTTGTAGAGGGTTTAGAGATATTTGTCATCATGAATGGTCATGATTTTAGCCTTGGAGAATTGGGAGTTATGAATTTTGTAAGTAGCCGGTCAGGTTTTGACCTTGCTCTGAACAGCAGTGGGCGTTTGTGTTTTTTGACCATAATAACTGCAGAATCTTATTTAACAAATAACTAGAAAGATGTAGAGAATTTCATGGGCTTTCCGTATTGTAAAAGAATATAAATTTTCGTTGTCTAGAACTCTAGTTATGATTTTTCTAATCAACTGTACTGCTGCTGCCTTAAAAATTCAGAGAATTTGATAGCAAACTGATTATATGTACATAACTGTTTCCATAGTTTTGATTACTTAGAACCATGTTATATCTGAATCTCTTTACATTTTGTACAAGAATTAGTAAACTTAATATTGTTCTAATATCGTGACCTTCCTTGTAGAACTAGGAAATGTAGAAAATACATTTAACATACGTGCTAAAAACTGCAGCTTGTGCAGTTTTGATTGGGTGAATTGTTCCGAGTAGTAATTTACCTTTTCTATGATACTTGATAATACCAAAGTTGTAGAGGGTTTAGAGATGTTTGTCATCATGATTTTAGCCCTGGAGAATTGGGAGTTATGAATTTTGTAAGTAGCCGGTCAGGTTTTGACCTTGTTCTGAACAGCAGGGGTGTTTGTGTTTTTATACCATGATAACTGTAGAATCTTATTTAACAAATAACTAGAAAGATGTAGAGAATTTCATGGGCTTTCCGTATTGTTAAAGAATATAATTTTTTGTTGTCTAGAACTCTAGTTATGATTTTTCTAATCAACTGTACTGCTGCTGCCTTAAAAATTCAGAGAATTTGATAGCAAACTGATTATATGTACATCACTGTTTCCATAGTTTTGATTAATTAGAACCATGTTATATCTGAATCTCGTTACATTTTGTGCAAGAATTAGTAAACTTAATATTGTTCTAATATCCCAATCTTATTCTTTTGGCAGTAGGTGGACAAGGTTTCAGTGGGAGGCTCATAATCAAGCGAGGACATAGCCGAGGCGATGACATGTTGGGCTGCTAGGAAACTCTCGAGTGCTGCATAGATGTTAGGAAGTTTTTAAAAAGTTGTCAAATAATGAGTGAACTATACACTCGTTTATGATTTTAGCTACTATTTTCATGGTTTGGCAACATATTGAATGATTGATTATAATTAATATATGTGAGTGCAATTGCTTTTGTTATGGTTTATTGATTTGCAATGATGATTTATTAAACCAAAATTAAATGTTACTAGCGTTGTAATAAAAGCTATGCCTGCAATATGCTCTATGGCAACAGACTTATTTACGTTGCAAATAATAGTATTGCCACGACATTACTATTGTTGCAATAACAATTAATCTCCCGCAACGAATAAAATTGCGTGGCAAATGATACTGTTGCAACGGCACCGCAGTCGTGGCAATAATGAACGGTATCTCGCAATGGCTAAATTTGCGTGGCAAATGATACTATTGCCATGCCACGACAACCGTGACAATACCATATCATCTGTTGCAACGAATAAAAAACCGTGGCAAATGATACTTTTGCCACGCCACAACGATTGTGGCAATAATGTATACTCTCTCGCAACGAATAAAATTGCGTGGCAAATGGTTTACTTGCCACAGCATAACGGTCATGGCAACAACACCTTAGGCAACAAAATTCTAGCGTGGCAACAAAATTCTATTGCTACGCTATCGCTCGTTGCATTTACCACCTGTTGCTACGAAGACGAGCGTGGCAAGTGCTTGTATTGCCACGCCAGTGAATGTTGCGATAACGTCCTATTGCCATGCTTGGCAACGGACATGGACAGCTATGGTTGCAAGAAAAGCTAACTCTTGCAACGCCAAACTAGCAACGGTTGCAAGTTCTTATTGCAACGTGACTTTTTGCAACCATTGGCAACGAACGCGATTTCGTGGCAAGAACTACCTTTTGCAACCAAATTGGGCCTATTGCAACGTTTTCTCGTCGTTGCGCAAGGGTTAGAAGTTTGTAGTGTATTCGGCAAGCCGCCACAACAGAAGTCGAGCAAGATCAAATTCCGGCGAAAAAGGCAGCGAAGTCGGGAATTTCAGCGGACTCTGACACGAAGAAGATCCCCCTGGACCCTTCCGACCCCTCCAAGACTGCCATAGTCGGGACCGGACTCGACCCCAAATAGGAAGACGCGCTCGTCACCTTCCTCCAAGCCAATAAAAATATCTTTGCGTGGAAACCGTCCGACATGCCGGGCGTACCAAGGGAGGTGATCGAGCACGCCCTAAACATGAAGACAGACGCCAAACCAGTCAAACAACGACTGTGGCGCTTCGCTCAAGACCGCAAAGATGCTATCCGGGAGGAAATTACCAAGCTCCTCGCAGCCGGGTTCAACAAAGAGGTCTACCACCCGGATTGGCTGGCAAACCTAGTTCTGGTCTGGAAGAAAAATGGTCAATGGCGCATGTGCGTCGACTACACCAACCTCAACAAAGCGTGCCCCAAGGACCCATTTGGTCTTCCCCGGATAGATCAGGTGGTTGATTCCACGGCAGGGTGCGACCTACTCAGCTTGCTCGACTGTTACTCGGGATACCATCAAATCAGCTTGAGGGAAGAAGACTGCTTGAAGACATCTTTCATCACACCGTTTGGAGCGTACTGCTATATCACAATGCCGTTCAGTCTGAAGAACGCGGGCGCAACCTATCAAAGGGCTATTCAGCGGTGTCTGCATACTCAGATCGGACGCACCGTGGAAGCCTACGTCGACGATGTGGTGATCAAGACCAAGTCCAAAGAAGACCTCATCGCTGACTTGGAAGAAACCTTCCAAAACCTTCGAAGATTCAAGATGAAGTTGAACCCGGAAAAATGCGCCTTCGTTGTTCCATCCGGAAAGTTACTCGGCTTCATCGTCTCGCACCGTGGCATTGAGGCCAACCCGGAGAAAGTCAACGCCATCAGGCACATGGCACCCCCGACTAACCTCAAAGACGTCCAGAAGCTGACAGGCTGCATGGCGGCACTCAGCCGGTTTATCTCTCGACTGGGCGAACGGGGCATGCCCTTCTTCAAGCTACTCAAAAAGATCGACAATTTCCAATGGACTCCGGAAGCTCAGCGAGCCTTCGAAGACTTCAAACAATTCCTCACATCACCCCCCGTGTTGGCGTCACCTCTGCCCCAGGAACCGCTAATGCTATATCTGGCGGCAACAACACAGGTAGTCAGCACGGTGCTGGTAGTTGAGCGATCCGAACAGGGTCATATTCAAAAAATACAACGGCTAGTCTACATCATCAGCGAGGTCCTTGCCGACTCCAAAACGAGATATCTGCAAGTCCAGAAGCTGCTATATGGCCTACTTATCACAGTCCGGAAGCTGGTGCATTATTTCCAAGCACACCAAGTCACGGTGGTCACAGCATTTCCACTCGGGGATGTCCTTCATAATCGCGAGGCTACCGGCCGAATCGCTAAATGGGCACTCGAGCTGATGGCATTTGACATCACCTTTCAGCCACGGACAGCAATCAAATCTCAAGCTCTAGCCGACTTCGTAGCTGATTGGACAGAAGTCCAACTGCCTACACCAATAGCAAAGCTAGAATACTGAACAATGTACTTCGACGGTTCTCTACGGATCGGTGGCGCTGGGGCCAGAGTCATATTGACGTCCCCCACTGGTGAAAAACTGAAGTACGTTCTACAAATCCACTTCTCGGCTTCCCACAACGTCGCCGAGTACGAGGCACTTGTCCATGGGCTCCGCATCGCTATATCACTCGGCATACGTCGACTGGTTGTGCGCGGAGATTCTCAACTCGTGGTAAACCAAGTCATGAAAGACTGGACCTATCTCGACGATACCATGGCGGCATACTGTCAGGAGGTCCGCAAGCTAGAAAACAAGTTCGACGGGCTGGAAATCACACATGTCCTGCGCCAATACAACGACGCGGCAGACGACTGGCCAACATGGGATCCAAGCGAGAAGCAGTTCCAATCGGAATCTTTGTCGAGCAACTCATGGAGCCATCAGTCAAGAAGAAACCAGCACCAGATCAGTCGGGAGGCGAGCCTACCCCAACCACAGATGAGGTGTTGCACATATGTCAAGACTGGAGGACTCCTGTTGTCAAATTTCTCACGGACAACGAACTCCTAGAAGATCGCAGTCAAGCCGAGTAGATAAAGCGTCGAAGCAAAAGCTTCCTGCTAGTCGGAGAAGCCCTGTACCGAAGGAGCGCATCCGGTGTCCTCATGCGCTGCGTCACCACCGAGGAGGGCAAGCAGATTCTGCACTCAACCCACTCGGGCATATGTGGCAACCACGCAGCATCCAAGACGTTAGTCGGAAAGGCTTACCGGCAGGGATTTTTCTGGCCCACAGCAGTAACAGACGCCAAAGACATCATTCGCAAGTGCGAAAGTTGCCAGTTCTATGCAAGACAAACAAATCTCCCGGCCCAGGAACTCCAAACTATACCCATCTCCTAGCCATTTGCAGTATGGGGGCTCGACATGGTCGGGCCTTTCAAGAAAGCGCCAGGGGGGTTCACACATTTATTCGTCGCGGTGGACAAGTTCACCAAGTGGATTGAGGCTAAACCCATCGCAACAATTATAGCGGCACGAGCTAAGGACTTCATCATGAGCATATTATACCGGTTCGGAGTCCCTAACCGCATCACCGACAACGGTACCCAGTTCGTGGCGGGCGTATTGCAAGACTTCTGCGACGACTTCAGCATCAAGATTTGCTATGCATTCGTGGCACACCCGCAGAGCAACAGGCAGGTTGAACGAGCCAACGGCATGGTCTTACAAGGCATCAAGGCCAGGATATTCGACCGACTACAACCATATGCGGGCCGGTGGGTACAAGAACTCCCATCCATTCTTTGGTCTCTCAGAACCACGGTTAGTCGAGCGACAGGGCAATCCCCTTTCTTTCTGGTCTACGGTGCCGAGGCTATGCTACCTACCGAGTTACAGTTCGGCTCTCCACGAGTCCGGGCCTACTCAGAAGATGACTCCAACAATACCCGACTGGTCGAACTAGATCAGCTGGAAGAAGCAAGAGACACCGCAACTATCCAGTCGGCAAGGTCTCTTCAAGGCCTACGCCGCTACCACAATCGCAATGTCCGTGGCCGCGCCTTTTCAGTCGGGGATCTCGTTCTGAGGAAAATACAAACCACCAAAGACAGGCATAAATTATCCCCAATCTGGGAAGGGCCGTTCATTATAGCCGAGGTTACGCGGCCAGGCGCCTACCGACTGAAGACCGAAGATGGCGCTCTCATCAGCAACTCATGGAACATAGAACAGCTACGTCCTTTCTATACCTGAGTTCTATAATTTTCATGTGTACAGTTCCTCTGACTCACTACGCCGCTTGTATCAACCGAGTAGTGAGTCGGGGGCTGCATGTATATACGTGCGTTGTCAATAACATACGAGCTTATTTCACTTCGGTTATGAAGCCTTACTATGACTGTCACGTTTGCCCGAGTATAGCTTCTTACTTCGAACGTTTTTATTAAGTTCTGGCAGACTAACTCGGTGCATACTACACGTTCAAGTAAAGCTAATGACAACCGAAAAATAAGCTTGGCGGCATTGCACACATATTTACACATGCTTGTTTACACAACTTTATATATTCCGACTACATAAACATGTTGCCCTTACAGACCCAGGTCTCGGGTAATTATCTCTACAGTTGGCTTCACCCGAGCGATCAGCTCCAGCGCCTCCTCTGGCGTTGTCTCTTCAGCAAAACCCTCCTCGATGGCTTCAATATCCGCCCTAGGGTATAAGGATTTGGTCATCGCCAGGGTATGGGCCATGCTGGCGACAACATGCTCATCCGAGTACCTTTTCAAGGCACTCGGGGCATCCTCGAGATGCCCCACTATCTGAGGGATTCTGCTGCAGCTGGTTCCCACCGGGCGGGGGTCTATAAGGTCAAGGAACCCTTTCACGGACCTGACAAGGGCCTCCCGTGACTCCCTGATCAACCTTATCTCCTCCGTGTAGAACTGATACTGGGCCCGGACATTAGTTCTCATGTCTGCCCAGATCAGCCGGCAAGTAAGCTTGTCAAATTCGGCTACACACAGGATAACTAATGGATTGGCTAAGATCACAGTCGGGTTGAGGACTTACTTTCGTAGTCGGCCTCCCACCCGGCCACGGTCTTCTCCAGTTCAGCCTTCTCCTTACCGAGCTTGACGACGGCCTTCTCCAACTCGGACTTCTCCCGGTCAAGCTCGGTGTTGGCCTTTGTCAGGTCGGCCTTGACCTTCTCAAGCTCGGCCTTGGCTTCTTCGGCCTCCTTCAGCTGCGATTCCCTCTCTGTTCGGGTCTTTAACTCCGCTTCGAGGTCTGCACCACAGATTAGCCAAGAGCTCAACCGTGCAGTCATGACGTAACTGGGCAGTCGGGAACAACGCGGCTGGATGAATACATCAACGGTTCAGTCGGGAAGATATACTCGAGGATTTTACCTCTGATATTTCCGGCTAGGGCCCATGTCTCCGCCCTGAGCTGATCGGCGCCACTCTTCAGCCAGGCCTCCCTCCCCGCATGACGCTCCTCCATCTCGGCCTTTAAGGCCCGGAGCTGTTCTAACTCTGCGAGGTGGGGAGCTACCTCGACCAAGATTTCTGTCATCGCCTCATTGCGGTCGACAAGCTTCTGTTCAGGATAAAAGACGGATCAAGGATGGAGTCAAACATCAAAACAAGAAGATTGCTGGAGCTCTACTACAAGAATCATACCGCGACCCCTTGGGACCCGCTGATGGCGGCGTGAAGCAGGCTTTCACGCTCTCTCCTTGCAACGACTTCATCAAGCCTGAAGCTTTTCATAGTACCGTCGCGAGTTGTCCACGTAATGGTCCGGGCCGTCACACGTGAAGGAGCTTCGATCCGAGGCAGATGTGGGCTCTCCGGCGGCGGCCGCGATGGCAACGACGATAACCACGACGGCGATGGGGTCCTGGCCTCAGCACCGCCCTCCCCCACGACTTCAGGGACCGGCTCAGGGGCTCCGTCCGCGGCTTCCGCAACATGAGGCGCCTCAGGGGCTGGGGCCTCAGTTTCAGCAGCCACCTCTCGGTCGGGTGGCGGCAGCGGCCCTGTAGTCGGAGCCCCCTCGGTCTCAGCAACCGGGCTGGCCGCCGGCTCAACAGGTGTGTTCGCGGCCGCTGGCTTGGCTGGGGCAGGCTCATCAGGCGGAGCAGACGGGTCGACCTCCTTGAGATCAATATCGGCCCGCTTCCTGCACGACGAAGCAAGACGTCAAGACATTACTTCAACACACAAAGACTACAGAAGACCCGGAGCAGCGCACCTCTTAAAGAACCTCAGCTTCTTGCTGGGTGACCCGCTCCCCGGCGGAGTGCTAGCTCCGGCAGTCGGCCCGGCTGGCGTCATTGTCAGCGGAGGCGTGTCAACCCGAGTCGGCTCCAACTCTGGTATGGTCGGCTCGGGCGCCTTTGCCCCAGGCGGCGTCTGCTCTAGCCGGCCCCTTGGTGGCGCCACCGCCGGGCTCGGCAACGTCGGGCTCAAACCCGCAGGTCTCAACCTGGGACTTGACCACGTGGGCGTTGCGGCAGCGGCGTCCTTTAGTTTCAAGCTTCCGCTCACGGCGCGCGCCGTCATGGCCCCCTCGCCCCGATATAAAATCGGTTTCTTCCCCGCTCTCTTAGAGTCGGGTTGGGCAGCAGAGGGACTCCTCGGCCTCTTCTTTGACGCGACAGCCGACAATGGACGGGAGTCTTCATCAAATTCTTCATGCCACTACAAGTGAGTCGACCAAATGCGTCACGATATGCTGAACGACTACGGTCTCATGGGCATTCATCACAGAGGAAGGTTAAAGGTTACCTTGGTCCGAGGCCGAATGAAGCTATAAGCCGCAATCCGGCGCTTGTCGTCCTCGGTCGCGATCACCCCTTCAGAGAAATAGCCGAACAGGGTCGCGGTCACCTCCTTCTTGTCCGCCAATTCGCTGCTCACTTGGTCAGTATCATTTTTGCCTTTGAAGGCCCAGCCGAATGAGCTCCTAAGCTTCAGCGGCTGAACGCGCCTTGTCAGAAAGCGACGAGCCACCCAAGGACCTGTCAAGCCCGCTCTCTTGAGGTCATCTATCTTCGACAACAACATATGTGCCTGGCCCAGTTCTTCAAAGGTCGGCTCCGCGGACCAGTTTGGCGACACCGTCGGCGGCATACCGATAAAAGGGCGCAAGAAAGGAGCTAGATCGGCGCAATAAAACCACTCCTTGTGCCAGCCCTTCAGAGAAGATTTCAAGGGAAAATTGAGATACGTTTTCTTCCCATCGCTCCTCAGTTGAAGACCAGCCCCTCCAATCACATTGATATTGCTCTTGGAAGGTTGGGGTTTGATATGGAATAGGTGTCGGAAGAGGACGAAATGGGGTTCAATGCCCAAGAAGCACTCGCAAAGAGTAACAAATATAGAGATCTGAAGAATGGAGTTGGGGTTCAGATGTACCAACTCCAGCTCGTAAAAGTCGAGAATACGGCGGAAGAAATCAGAAGATGGAAGGCACAAGCCTCGATCGAAAAAGGAGGTGAAAACTACCGTTTCTCCAGGTCGGGGATTTGGGCTCGACTCATCCCTGGCCGGCCGCCAGTGAATTACCTCTTGGCTGGACAACTTCAGTTCACTTTCCAGCTGCTTCAGCTGTACCGAGCCGCAATCCGACACCGGCGAAGAATTTCCCGGCGCCCCCGCAAGATCCGAAGCCTTCGGCATGACTGGGGGTGATGAGATTTGGGGAAAAGCGAATCGGGGGCTTGGGGAAAACGGGGAGGATTGAAATCGCCCGAGTTCGGGTGGGGAATAGCAGCAGTTAACCCTAGCCGGGCGGGAGGCGAAAAGTTGGACGTGAAGGTGGAAGATGAAGAGATTGGCTGATTTGGGGAAGATGACGGAATCTTTTTCTCTCTCCCTGTCTTTTTATAGAGCCGATGCCGATTAGACGGGCTTGGGCCTACACAGTCTGCACTGGGCCAACAAGATATGAGTTCCTATAGTAGCATGCTCCATATGGGCCGCACGCAGGCTGAGTTGAAATTATAGCGCTGGTGCTACCAACAGGAACTGATGAGGTAAACAGATATGCTTCATGAGAGCCTTATCACTAAACATATATGTTTGGGTATTTGTTTTGTCCACCAGTCTCGAAGATATATCCTTATAAGGATCACAAGCTAGTCTTCATTAAAATTGGGGATGCAGGTATCTTTCTCAAGTACACCTAACCACGCCATGGATTTACTTTCATAAAGTGGTACTCGGCCTACATGTGTGGCCATCAGTTGTCATGAGCAACATTTTACCCGCTGACATGATGCGGAAGAGTCTAACTTTCGAGTAGTGCACTACTCGGGAGAGACTATAAATATCTTTTCCCGCTGACATGATGCGGAGGAGTCTAATTTTTGAGTGGGACGCCACTCGGAACAGACTATAAACTCATATTCCGACTGACATGAAGTCGAAGAGTCCTGCATACGAGTAGTCTCCTACTCGGTAAGACTATAAATTTGACTCCGGTTGACATGATACCGAAGAGTCACAAAAACCCGTAGTAATCTACTCGGGAAAGACTTCCAGGTTAAGGATATTTGACTTTATGTTTAATTGGGGCTACACCAAATAGGTGCGCCTATTCGGCGCACACTATTCATATATTTACATGAAGCCCTTCGTAGCCTCGCTGCCAGCTGACATGAAGCAGGACTCGGGAGAAGACTTACCTGGACAAAGAGTACTCGGGTGCACCGCACTCGGGCAACCTTCACCGTGGAGGACGAGCACTCGGCATCAGCTGTGACTCAACTATGAAGGTATCAGGGGCTACTGTGGAGGCCATGGGCCCCGGGTACCTCATTACCAGTACATGGGCCACTCGGATAGAGGATGGGCCGGACCATGTAATTAGAGATAAGATAGCAACCGGCGGGCTGTACCTTGTATAATAAGGAAACATAGTCTTAGTCGGATAGGATTCTATCTCTAAGAAGGAAATCCCTTGGTCGTATCCGACTGGGATCCTTATCATGTACCCCTGTCCCCTAGTATATAAAGGGAGGCAGGGCGCCCTTCAGGGCAAGCACAACAAGAGCAACTAGATCATCGGTCTACATACACCTCAGAGGAATAACACCTCAACTGGACGTAGGGTATTACCTCATCTTGAGGGCCTAAACCAGTATAATTCTCTTGTGTTCCTCTGCAGTCCATCGAATTCACCCTCGCCGAGTAGCCCCATAGTTTCATTGCCGGTGCAAAGCATCGATAGACGGTTTCCACGCGAAGATATCCTTGTTCGCTTGGAGGAAGGTGACGAGCGCGTCTTCCTATTTGGGGTCGAGTCCGGTCCTAACTAGAGCAGTCTTGGAGGGGTCGGAAGGGTCCAGGGGGATCTTCTTCATGTCAGAGTCCGCTGAAATTCCCGACTTCACTGCCTTTTTCGCCGGAACTTGATCCTGCTCGACTTCTGTTGTGACGGCTTGCCGAATGCTATTGCGCCCGACTACCGCCTCTTGTGATTGAGCTAGTTTGCCGCTCTCCTTGTCGTAGGTGAAGGCTTGCTTGACATCGCTATGGAGGGAGAGGACTCCTACTGGCCCAGGCATCTTGAGCACCATATATGTGTAGTGCGGTATCGCCATGAATTTGGCGAGTGCCGGTCATCTGAGTATTGCGTGGTACGCGGTCTCGAAGTCGGCAACCTCGAAGCAGACGTTTTTCGTGCGGAAGTTATCTTGCGTGCCGAAGGTTACCAGCAAGGTTATCTGCCCGAGTGGAGTTGATGACAGGCCGGGAATTATCCCGTGGAAGGGCACAGTACTCGGCCGTAGTTCTGAACGAGGAATTTTCATCTCGTCCAAAGTCTTGGCGAATAGGATGTTGAGCGTGCTACCTCCGTCGATGAGGGTTTTCTTCAGCCTGATGTTTCTAACGACCGGGTCCAGGACGAGTGGATATCGTCCCAGGTGAGAAACCCGATCTGGGTGATCTGCGCGATTGAAGGTAATGGCCATCTCTGACCAGCGCAGGTACTGGGGGTGTCCGTTGTAGAGACTGTGTTGATGTCGCGCGCTGAAAGCTTCTGTTTGCACTTGGACTCATACGCGAGCGACCCCCCGAAGATGTGGTTGAGCTTGGCTTGAGGATCTTGGAAATCATCATCCGGACCCGAGTCTGGCTTGTCTTTGTGCTTGTCGGCGCAAGACAATGAAGCCTGCTCGGAGGCAAACTTCTTGAGCATGTAGTAGTCTTTGGCTGCATGCTTGCCCTTTGGGTGAAAGGGGCATGGCCTGCTCATGACTTTCTGGTAGTCGTTGTTCCGCTGGGGCCGCAACCAACTGCGCTCCATGTTGGCCACCTCGTTGTTCGACTTCCACTTGCGGCTGCCAGACTTATTTTGAGACGGCTCGTTGTCGGCTTTCGCCTTCTGGTCTTTCTGTCGGGGCTCCTTCTTCTCATCGAGGGCCTCGGCGACCGCTTCGGCTGAGTCGGCATATTTGTTGGCCATGTCGAAGAGTGCCCAGATTGTGGATGGTGGCTTTCGAGTGAACTTTGCAATAAGCGGGGCGTCTATTACCCCCTTGCGAAAGGCGGCGATGACGGCCTCGTCTTTGACAGTTGGAATTTGGTTGCGCTTCTCGGAAAACCTTTTGATGAATTTGCGCAGAGACTTGTTTTTCTTCTGGTGCAGCTGATAAAGATCATGCTCCGAAGCTGGTCTCTCGTAGGTCCCCTGGAAATTAGCGATGAACCGCTCCCTAAGTTGCCCCCAGGAACCGATCGACCGCCTCGAGAGGCCTGTCAGCCATGTCCTCGCAGAGTCCGCTAGCGCGACTGGGAGGTAGTTAGCCATGGCTTTGCTATCGCCCCCAGCGGCTCGAACTGCTAGGGTGTAAACGGTGAGCCAGGACTCGGGATTTGTCTTGCCGTCGTACTTTTCAATCCCAGTGGGCTTAAAGCCAGTCGGCCAATAGACGTCATGTAGCTCCCGAGTGAAAGCTGGGATGCCTTTGTCTTCGTGAGGGCTCCGACTCCGATCTTGGTGGTGCAGCCGCTCGTGGTGGAGACCGAAGCGCTTGTTTTCGTCCTCCAGTCGGTGGCGTTCATCTTCTTCGCGTTCTTCACGTCGAGCGTTTAAGGTGTGGCGAAGGTCGCGTTGCAGTCGTACTCGGAGGTCTTGATTGGGTCGGCGATCGTACTAGCGACGCCGCCGGTTGTCATTGTTGGTATTGCCGAGCGTTGTTTGCCGGGACTCTTCGCATTGCCGACTGGAGCCGGCCGCCCAGCGTCACATTGATGCAGATGAACCTGCCGTCGGAGAACCTGACCGGTTGGTCGGTATAACTGTGTCGCCCGACTGCTGTTGCTGCTGACAGGCAGCAGCTGTGATCATCGCCTTGATCTTGGCGATAGTCGGGGTGGCCTGGTGATCGGGCCCGAGCTGGAGTGTGTCCAGCAGAGTTGCGGCGGCCACAATGTTCTGTTGTGGCGTGACAAAGACGTCGTGGTCGCCGACTTTGGTTTGGAGGATCTGCTGCTGAGCAACTCGCCTAGCCTGGCATAGCCCGTCATTGCGGGCCTCGCGGTTGGCCTCCTCTTGTTGTAGTCGGCGCACCTCCTCCTGTTGCTCCTCTTGTAGTCGGCGTACCTCGGAAGGTGGTGTTGAAGCCATGAAGATCTCGCGGGACAGGAGGAAGCTTGCCAAATTAGAGTCCGAACTGGCGCTCGAACCGCTATCCGACTTGGTATCGGACTCCGAATAGTTTATCGGAGTAAGAACAACTCTGACCTCTCTAGATCCAATCTGAAACGGTGCTTGACTGTGTCTAGTTGAGGTGTTATTCCTCTGAGGTGTTTGATGATCGATGATCTTGTCTCTTCTGCCCTAAGAGGCGCCCTGCCTCCCTTTATATACTAGGGGACAGGGGTACATGATAAGGATCCCAGCCGGATACAGCCAAGGGATATCCTTCTTAGAGATAGAAACCTATCTGACTAGGACTATGTTTCCTTATTATACAAGGCAAGGCCTGCCAGGTGCTATCTTATCTCTAATTACATGATTCGGCCCATCCTCTATCCGAGTGGCCCATATGCTGGTAATGAGGTACCTGGGGGCCATGGCCTCCACAAGAGCCGAACTCTAACTCGGTTGGTAACACAGCCTCAGAACCATAGACCAGGAAGAAAGGGGATTTCCCTGTTGCCCGACTAACCGTGGTCCTTAGAGACCAGAGAACAGATGGGAGTTCTTGTACCCACCGCCCTGCATATGGCTGTAGTCGGTCGAATATCATAGCCTTGATACCTTGTAAGACCATGCCATTGGCACGCTCAACCTATCCATTGCTCCACGGGTGTGCCATAGTTGCGTAACAGATCTTGATGCCGATGTCATCACAGAAATCTTGAAATACGCCGCCCGTGAACTGAGTGCCGTTGTCCGTTATGATGTGGTTAGAAACCTCGAATCGGTATAATATACTCATGATGAAGTCCTTTGCTCTTGCCACTGTTATGGTAGCAACGGGTTTCACCTCAATCCATTTCGTGAATTTATCCACTACGACGAATAAGTGTGTGAACCCTCCTGGCACTTTTTTGAAAGGGTCAACCATGTCAAGCCCCCATATTGCAAAGGGCCAAGAGATTGGGATGGTTTGAAGTTCTTGGGCTCGAAGATTTTTTTGCCTTGCATAGAATTGACAACCCTTGCATGTGCGAACTATGTTTTTAGCGTCTGTTACTGCTGTTGGCAAGAAAAATCCCTACCTGTAAGCCTTTCCGACTAACGTCTTCAATGCGGCATGGTTGCCACAGATGCCCGAATGGATCGATTGCAGAATCTGTTTGCCCTCGTCAGGTGTGACGCAGCGCATTAGGACACCAGATGCGCTTCTTCGGTATAGGTCTTCTCTGACTACTAGGAAACATTTGCTTTGACATTTGATTTGTTCGGCTTGAATGCGATCTTCTGGGAGTTCATCGTCCAGGAGGAATTTGAGAATAGGAGTCTGCCAATCGTGAGATATGATCAGTACTTTGTCTGTTGCCGAGGTAGGTTCATCTCCTGACTATTCTGGCACTGGTTTCTTCTTAACCGATGGCTCCATTAGTTGCTTGACAAAGATCCTGGTTGGGACCACTTCTTGCATGGATCCCATGTTTGCCAATTCGTCTGTAGCATCATTGTATTGTCGTAATACATGTGTTATCTCCAGCCCGTCGAACTTGTTTTCCAACTTTTTGGCCTCTTGACAGTATGCCGCCATGGTATCATCGAGACATGTCTAGTCTTTCATGACTTGGTTCACCACGAGTTGGGAGTCTCCACGCACAACCAGTTGGCGGATGCCGAGTGATATAGCAGTGCGGAGCCCGTGGATGAGTGCCTCGTATTCGGCGACATTGTTGGAAGCCGGGAAGTGGAGCTGGAGAACGTACTTGAGTTTTTCACCGGTGCGTGACATTAGTACGATGCCGGCCCCGGCGCCACCGATCCGTAGAGAACTGTCAAGTACATTGTCTGGTACTCTAGCTTGTCTGTTGTTGTAGTCGTCTGAACTTCTGTCCACTCGGCCACAAAGTTGGCTAGAGCTTGTGATTTGATTGCTGTCCGTGGCTGAAAGGTGATGTCGAACGCCATCAACTCGAGCGCCCATTTAGCGATTCAGCTAGTGGCCTCGCGGTTGTGCAGGACGTCCCCGAGTGGATACGATGTGACCACCGTGACTTGATGCGACTGGAAATAGTGCACCAACTTCCGGACAGTGATGAGTAGGACATAGAGCAGCTTCTGGACCTGCGGATATCTCATCTTGGAGTTGGCAAGGACCTCACTGACAAAGTAGACTGGCCGTTGAACTGTTTTTATATGACCCGGTTCGGATCGCTCGACCACCAGCACCATGCTGACTACCTGAGTGGTTGCCGCCAGATATAGCATTAATGGCTCTTGGGGCATAGGCGATGCCAACATTGGTGGTGATGTGAGAAATTTCTTGAAGTCTTCAAAGGCTTGCTAGGCTTCGGGAGTCCTTTGAAAATTATCTGCTTTCTTCAGTAGTTTGAAGAAGGGCATGCCCCATTCGCCTAGTCCGGAGATAAATCGGCTGAGTGCCGCCATGCAGCCTGTTAGCTTCTGGACGTCCTTCTGGCTAGTTGGGGGTGCCATGTTCATGATTGCATTGATTTTCTCTAGATTAGCCTCGATGCCGCGATGCGATACGATGAAGCAGAGTAGCTTGCCGGATGGTACACCGAAGACGCACCTTTCTGGGTTCAACTTCATCTTGAATCTTCAAAGATTTTGGAAGGTTTCCTCCAAGTCAGCGATGAGGTCTTCTTTGGACTTTGTCTTGATCACCACATCATCGACATATGCCTCCACATTGCGCCTGATCTAAGTGTGTAGACACCACTAAATTGCTCGTTGATACGTTGCTCCAGCATTTTTCAAACCGAACGGCATGGTGATGTAGCAGTATGCTCCAAACGGCGTGATGAAAGATGTTTTTAGGCAGTCCTCCTCCTTCAGGCTGATTTGGTGGTATCCTGAGTAACAGTCGAGAAAGCTGAGAAGTTCGCACCCCGCTGTTGAATCCACCACCTGATCTATTCTCGGTAGATCAAATGGATTGTTGGGGCATGCCTTGTTTAAATCGGTGTAGTCGACGCACATGCGCCATTTACTATTTTTCTTCCGGACTAGGACTGGGTTTGCCAGCCAATCTGGGTGGTAGACCTCTTTGATGAACCCGGCTGCGAGGAGCTTGGTTATCTCCTCCCAAATAGCATCTTTCCGGTCCTGTGCAAAGCACCATAGCCGTTGCTTGACTGGCTTGGCATTTGTCTTGACATTTAGGGCGTGCTAGATCACCTCCCTTGGTACGCCAGGCATGTCAGAAGGTTTCTAGGTGAAGATGTCCTTGTTTGCCTGGAGGAAGGTGATGAGCGTGTATTCCTATTTGGGGTCGAGTCCGGTCCCAACTAGAGCAGTCTTGGAGGGGTCGGAAGGGTCTAGGGGGATCTTCTTCATGTCAGAGTCCGCTGAAATTCCTGACCTTGCTGCTTTTTTCACCAGAACTTGGTTGTCATCGACTTCTGTTGTGGCGGCTTGCCGAATGCTGTTGAGTCCGACTGCCACTTCTTGAGACTGAGCCAACTCGCAGCTCTCTTTGTCGCAGGTGAAGGCTTGTTTGACATCGCTACGAAGGGAGAGAACTCCGGTTGGCCCAGGCATCTTGAGCACCATGTAGGTGTAGTGCGGTATTGCCATGAATTTGGCAAGCGCCGGCCGTCCGAGTATCACGTGGTACGCAGTCTTGAAGTTAGTGACCTCGAAGTAGATATTTTCTGTGCGGAAGTTATCCCGCGTGCCGAAGGTGACCGGCAAAGTTATCTACCCAAGGAATGTTGAAGACAGGCCGAGAATGATCCTGTGGAAGGGTGCCGTACTCGGCCGTAGCTCTGAACGAGGGATCTTCATCTCATCCAGGGTCTTGGCGAAGAGAATGTTGAGCGCGCTGCCTCCGTCAATGAGAACCTTCTTCAACTTGATATTTTTGACAACCAGGACCAGGACAAGTGGGTAGCATCCTGGGTGTGAATCCCTATCTGGATGGTCTGAACGGTCGAATGTGATGGGCATCTCTGACCAACGCAAATACTGGGGGGCATTTGTTGTAGAGACCGCGTTGACGTCACATGCTGTTAGCTTCTGCTTTCGCTTGGACTCATACGCAAATGGCCCTCCGAAGATATGGCTGAGCTCGGCCTGGGGATCTTGATAATCGTCGGCCAGGCCTGAATCTGACTTGTCCTTGTCCTTGTCGGTGCTAGATGATGAAGCCTGCTCGGAAGCAAACTTCTTGAGCATGAAGCAGTCCTTGGCGGCGTGTTTACCCTTGGGATGGAAGGGGCAAGGCCCGTTCATAACCTTCTGGTACTCATTGTTCGTTGGGGGTCGCAACCGAGTCCGCTCCATGTTGGCCACCACATTTTTTGACTTCTACTTGTGGCTGCCGGATTTGTTCTGTGACAGCTCGTTGTCGGCTTTAGCCTTTTGCTCCTTCCACCGGGACTCTTTCTTTTCATCGAGGGCCTCAGCGACCGCCTCGGCCAAGTTGGCGTACTTATTCGCCATATCGAAGAGAGCACTGATAGAGGTTGGAGGCTTCCGAGTGAATTTTGCGATGAACGGGGGCGTCCTTGACTCCCTTGCGGAAGGCGGTGATGACGACCTCGTCCTTGATCATTGGGATTGAGTTGCGCTTCTTGGAGAACCTTTTGTTGAACTCACAAAGAGACTCATTCTTCCTTTGGTGCAGCTGATAGAGATCGTGCTCAGAAGACGGCCTCTCGTAAGTCCCCTGAAAATTGGTGATGAACCGTTCCCGGAGTTCTCCCCAAGAACCGATTGACCGCTTTGGGAGCCCTATGAGCCATGTCCTCGCTGAGTCAGCTAGGCCGACCGGGAGGTAGTTAGCCATGGCTTTATGGTCACCTCCGGTAGCTTAGATCGCCAAAGTGTATACGGTGAGCCAAGACTCAAGGTTGGTCTTGCCGTCGTATTTTTCAATTCCCGTAGTGTGGAGGCCATGGGCCCCGGGTACCTCACCACCAGCATGTGGGCCACTCGGATGGAGGATGGGCCGAATCATGTAGTTAGAGATAAGATAGCACCCGGCAGACTTTACCTTGTACGATAAAGAAAACATAGTCTTAGTCGGATAAGTTTCTATCTCTAAGAGGGAAATCCCTTGGCCGTATCCGGCCGGGATCCTTATCATGTACCCTTGTCCCCCAGTATATAAGGGGAGGCAAGGCGCCCCTCAAGGGGCACGAGATCACGAGATCATCGATCGACAAACACCTCAGAGGAATAACACAACAACTGGACGTAGGGTATTACCTCACATCGAGGGCCGAACCAGTATAAATCTTCTTTGCGTTCCTCTGCAATCCACCGAGTTTCCCCTTGCCGAGTAGCCCTATCTTCTATTGCCGGTGTAAAACATCGACAGTTGGTGTGCCAGGTAGGGGCTCCGGTGAGTTTCACATCTACAAGCTCGATGGTTCTAGCAACCAAAATCGACGGCAACAAGTTCTCCCCTGGAGACATAATTTCTTTCGGAAGCCTCTATTTCGTCGCCGACCAGATCAGCAACCTTACGTTGGCCGAAGCAGATCCAATCCAGCTGGCCGAGGAACCAGCTGACGTTGCGCCAGTCGGCCCACAGGATGCCGCAATCTCCTTCAACGATCTACTGCGGCAGTCCTTCACTTCACCGAGCATTGGGACAACACTCTCCTTTGGCGTCCGACTTGCGCTAGGCCTTGAGCCAGCTCGGGTTGGGCCAAGAAGGGGAGAGATCGTCAATCTCCCGCACGGATTCGATGACGCTGCGGGTCTACATTCCGCGTAGCGGACCCGATCTCCTGTGATATAGTTTGGACTCGGCCAAGCGCCGTTTCAGATTGGATCTAGAGAGGTCAGGGTCGTTCTTACTCTGATAAACTACTCGGAGTCCGACTCCAAGTCGGATAACGGTTCGAACGCTAGTTCGGACTCTAGTTTGGCGAGTTTCCTCCTCCCCCGCGAGATCTTTATGGCTTCAACACCACCACCCAAGGTGCGCCGACTACAAGAGGAGTAACAGGAGGAGGCGCGCTGACTACGACAACAGGAGGAGGCTAACCACGAGGCTTGCAATGACAGGCTACGCAAGGCTGGGCGAGCAGCTCAGCAGCAAATTCTCCAGACTAAAGTCGACGATCATGACGTCTTCGTCACGCTGCAACAGAATGTTGTGGCCGCCGCAACCTTGCTGGACACGCTCCAGCCCGGGCCTGATCAGCAAGCCACCCCAACTATCGCCAAGATCAAGGCGATGATCACGGCTGCTGCTTGCCAGCAACAACAATAGCAGTCGGGTGACACTGTGGTACCGACTAATCGGTCGGGATCTCCAGCAGCGGGCTCATCCATGTCAGCACGGCGTCGGGCGGCTGGCTCAAGTCGGCCACGCGAGGAGTCCATGCAAACGTAACTCGGCAATGATAGTCGGCAGCGTCACCAGTATGACCGCCAGCCCAACCAAGACCTCCGAGAGCACCTACAACACGACCTTCACCACACCATCAACGCCCGGCACCACGAACGACACGAAAACGAGCACCGCCGACTGGAGGATGAAAATGAGCGCTTCGGTCTCCATCACGAGTGGTTTAACCGCTGTGGTCGAAGCCCGAGCCCTCACGAAGACGAAGGCATTCCAGCTTTCACTCGGGAGCTATAGGACGTCGACTGGCCGACTGGCTTTAAGCCCACAGAAATTGAAAAGTTTGACGGCAAAACAAATCCCGAGTCCTGGCTCACCGTATATACCCTAGCAGTTCGAGCTACTGGGGGCGACAACAAAGCCATGGCTAACTACCTCACAGTCGCGCTAGCCGACTCGGCAAGGACATGGCTGACAGGGCTCCCGAGGCGGTCAATCGGTTCCTGGGGAGAACTCAGGGAGCGGTTCATCGCCAATTTTCAGGGAACCTACAAGAGGCCATCTTCTGAGCACGATTTGTATCAACTATAGTAGAAGAAGAACGAGTCTCTACGAGATTTTATCCAGAGATTCTCCGAGAAGTGCAACAAGATCCCAATGATCCGAGACAAGGCCGTCATCGCTGCCTTCCGCAAGGGAGTAAAGGACACCCCGTTCATCGCAAAATTCACTCGGAAGCCACCACCCTCTGTGGGTGCCATGGGCCCCGGGTACCTCATGACAAGCATATGGGCCACTCAGATAGAGGATGGGCCTAGCCTTGTAATTAGGGATATAGCCACACTCGGCAGACTTTGCCTTGTACGATAAGGAAAACACAGTCCTAGTTGGGTGCGTTATATCTCTAAGAGGAGATCCCTTGGCCGTAATCTGGTTGGGACTCCTACCTTGTAACCCTGTCCCCCAGTATATAAGGGGAGGCAGGGTGCCCCATGAGGGCAGGCTGAGTTAGTTCACCAGAATCACCACCATATATCCTCAAAGGAATAACACCACAACTGGACGTAGGGTATTACCTCACATCGAGAGCCTGAACCAGTATAAAATCTCTACGTGTTCCTTTGCAATCCATCAAGTTTCCATCCACCGAGTAGCCCCATATATTTATTGCCGGTGTAAAACATCGACAGCTGGCGTGCCAGGTAGGGGCTTCGGCGTGATCTACATCTACAAGCTCGATGGATCCAGCAACTGGAGTCGACGACGGCAAACTCTCCCCCGGAGATACAATTGCATTCGGAAGCCTCGACTTCATCACCGACCAGATCGGCAATCTCACCTTGGCCGACTCGGACTCGATCCGATCTGCCAGGGAACCGGCCGACTTCGCGCCAGTCGGTCCACACGACGCTGTAGCAACCCTCATCGACTTGCTGCAGCAATCTTCATCTTGTCCGGGTTTCGGGACAACTCTTTCCTTCAGTGTTCGACTCGGACTCAGCCTTGAGCCGGCCAAGATCGAGCTAAGAAGGGAAGAGATCGTCAATCTCCTGTACAGACTCGGCAACGCCACGGATATCTTTAGACAACATCCAACGCGGCAAACCCGGTCCTCTGGAGTTCGACTCGGATACGGCCCAGAGCCGCTCGAGATCGGATCTAGCGAGGTCGGAGTTATGATCACTCCCACCAACTATTCCAATTATGACTCTCAGTTGGACTACGACTCTCAATCAGATTCCGACTCTAAGTCGGACAGCAGTTCGCTAAGCTTCTCCCCGCCACGAGAAATCTTCATGGCATCCAAAGGCTCTACTCCTACTCAGGAATCACGCCGACTACGCGAGCAG
This sequence comes from Oryza meyeriana var. granulata, assembly GCA_003991445.1. Classification (NCBI taxonomy): domain Eukaryota; kingdom Viridiplantae; phylum Streptophyta; class Magnoliopsida; order Poales; family Poaceae; genus Oryza; species Oryza meyeriana. The sequence goes on along the minus strand of RYFJ01001122.1, from coordinate 3,169 downwards.
CAAGAGGAGGAAGCACACCAACTGCGAGAGCAACAAGAGGAAGAAGCAAGACGCCGGCACGACGCTCTACGCAGGGCCAGGCAGACTGTACAACAACAAATCCTCCAAACATGAGTCGGTGACCACGACGTCTTCGTTACTCCTCAACAGAACATCGTGGCCACTGCAACTCTACTGGATACACTCTAGTTCGGGCCTGATCACCAGGCCACCCCGACGATCGCAAGGATAAAAGCCATGCTTACCGCTGCTGCATGTCAGCAGCACCAACAATCGGGTGATACCCTCATACCGACCAACCGGTCGACATCCCCAATGGCAGTCTCATTTACCTCAAAGCGACGCCGAGCGGCTGGCTTCAATCAGCCGCATACGAAGGCACGTTAGGCGTCACTCAGCAACCCCAACGACAACCGGCGACGTTGTCGAACCCGGGTTTGACCCCGAACCCTATGTGTGTACCGTGCTAGTCCCACGATCAATTGCTAGCACACACATTCAACATTGACATCATAATCCATACATCATAGGTTCAGCTCACAGCAGTCCAAACATAAGTCTTACAAGAGTCTAGACTTAGCGATTACATAGAGGCCGACCGGCCAAATAGAACAACAAAATAACAAAGAGTTCAACAGCGGAAACAAGATAATATAGGCACCAAAAACCAGCAAGTGTGCCTCTGCCCGCCCACAGGCAACCAACCGGTAAGCCCTAGTAAGCACCGTCGTCGTCGTCTCCAAAACCCGTTGCATAGAAGTACCCGATTGTCGGGTCCCCCTCAATCATCTCTAAAAAAAAGGAGTCACACAAGCGTGTGTGAGTACAATGCGTACTCTGCAAGACTTTTAGTGTTTGCAATGGTATTCCATAATATGCGAAGATAAACAAGGAATGGTTCAGGTCCTGCACTTTGCATAAATCATAATATACATAGCGAAAACATTGCGGTTTTGCAACAAAATTTTCATAAAACGAGCTAGCACAGAAAATCAAGTATATAAGCATCGACCCCAAGTGTTTCCAACTATCTAGGCTCCTGGCACATGCCAGCCAACCGTGGCAACACGCTGCCACAACCAGCCCAGCGAACTCCCCATTCGCACCATGATTTTCCCCCAAAACAGTTCCCAAAAATTTAAATCTACTACGGTGGAGAATTTCCCAAGTCATCCATAACCGAGGACACGGCTATTCGAATAGTTTTAACTATCAAGAGTGTGTACAACTGTACCCACATGACAAGGACAATATGAGCTACCACACAAGAGGCTCACACCATCAATGACAAAGCCTTTCTATCGTTGACCTAGCAATATCCCGCGCTTATGATCTATCCCTAGGGAGTTGGTAGGCCTCCCAAAACCCCAAGGCTCACACGATGTGCTGGTCACCCTTGAACAATAATCAAGGTACCTTCGGGCCATGGACAAAAACCATAACCCGCACAAACCCAATGTCAACAATAATGACCTACAACTACCACCGGCGGGTCTATTGCTAGGTATCAACATTATACTGAGCTAGGGACTCCCCATAAGAGCCACATGTGGTTTGTACTATGTTTCTTGGTTCTAGCTACACCATACAATCGGTCCTTAGCGACCCGGGCGAGACAACCACCTAATCGGTACCACAAACAAGGCACCAAACACTACATCCACTCGCCCAAGTCAAAAGCATGTTTTCAGTTTTTGTTTTCCACCAAGAGCATAGGGGAATTACCCACTGTTCATTTCCATAATTTCGCAAACGCTTCATTTTCCCAACATCCCAAAATCAAGTAACAAGTCGCATTGATTAATTAGCAAACTAAGCATACCTATTGACATCCTCCCAACCACATGAACCCAAATTTTCAGTGGCAACATAAGTGACAAGGAATTCATGATACTCAAGTAACAAGGACAAGGCATATGCAACAAGAGGTTAACTACCCAAGAATCCCACACATTTCTAAGGAAAACATCGCATGCATAATAGTTTGCAATCAATATAGTTTGTAAGTTTGAAATATAGGAGCAATTGATCAAGGGGGTCCTTGCCTTGATTCTGGACTTCCTGGTACTCCTCTGATTCCTCCTCAACTGGGTCAGCAACGTCGTGTTCTACGAGAATACCAAACGAATGCAATGAAAACAACGGCAAAATTTAACAGTACAGGAAGTACAAATATTTTTGCAGAATATGGAAGTGCATGATTTTCGATGAATTTAGGAAAAAGAATCGCTTGAATCCGAGTTCGTATGAGGGATATACGGCTAAACGAAGTCTGCTCTGTCCTAAAATCGAAAATAAATGAGAAACAGCGTTTTCGCTCAACCGAACTGCTGAAACGGCTGAAAACATTCTACCGACTTAACGGGTGGTCTATTTGGGACGTTTCTTGCGTTCTGAGGGGGCATTTTTTATGGCTACGAAACCTACATTGTGGTGCTGCTGTGACCTAAGGACAACTCCCAAAAAGTGGATATACGTCCAACTCGCTCAGGGTGTGTAATCGCACACGCTCCCACGTCGCTAAAACGGTCCTAGACACGTGAAATCCACTGGGCGTGAAGTTTTAATCTAAGGCATTTGGGCCGTGGAGGAGTCGGTTCTAGGGACAGGGGTCACTGGCATGGACAAAGTTGGAACCGTATGGGAAGGCGTTGGGTAGTGGCGAACGCCCTCGCGTTCCGAAAAACAATGCTCTTCGCGACGTGCAAACGTACACGTCTCGCACGGTTAACGAACAACCGGCAAAATCGGAATCCAACAGGCAAGCAGCCTCTACTTGTGATTTTATCCAGTTTCCTAACGCTAGTGGGGCTAACCTGGGCATTGCATGGGGTTGACAGGGATGGCTGCCTCCACGTCAAACACAAGCGCACCTAGCGTGTGTGTCCGGTGAAAAGCCAAGCGAAAGTACAGCTTGTCTCAAAGCCTCTGTCCTCTCGATGCTTCTAGTGGCATGCTAGTGGATGCAGGGGCGAGGGGGGAAGACAGAAGGGAAAGGAAACAAAAAGCTATCGCCAAAAGCAGAAAAACAAAAGAAGCGATCTAGGGGTCCGGTGGCATGCAATGGTGCGTAGCGGCCCTTCTTAACACATGCGGCCATGCCTCCGAATTGAGCCTCAATGCCACACATGTGGGCCATGGTAAGCATAGGGGTGACGGCTTGGGCGTG